>JAZDUA010001038.1:0-255280 GCA_038098605.1 Gryllus longicercus
AATTTCAAATCGTTGATTTCGTCGCCCAAGAAATACATCCTTTCTTCGCTAGTTGGTGAAAGGAGCGTAGCAAAATTTGCGTGGTTAGGCGGAAGAGCGGGCCTGATGGCCAGAGTCTCGCCACGTAAAATAAAGCTTCAATTCAATTCAAGTAGTCAACAATCACCACTCCACTTCACACACTATCAAAGCAGGCGTCCCGCAAGGCTCTCCTTTATCTCCAACATTATTCAACATATACATCTCAGATTTTCCATCATTAACAACTTCTAATATAACTCAATTCGCTGATGATACAGCACTATTTGCCTCAGAATACTCACTAAGTAACCCCCGATCACAAATTCAAAGCCAATTAAATAAAATTAAATCCTGGGCAATCATATTGTATAGTAAACATTTTAGTATTGTGTGTACGTTGTTGAAATGTGTTAAAAATATAAGTATGAAATCCTGTAAATTATCCAGTAGTAAGATACAAGAGTGAGAGGTTGTACGCCAAAATGCTATGTATTAAAAATAAAAATGTACAAACCCCTGAAAGACAAAACTGTCGAACAGGAAGAAAGTAAATTTAAAAAAGAGACCTACAATAATACTTTCCCTGTAATAAAATCGCCGAATTTTGCAGTAACATTATACAACTATACTATATGAGTACTACACGAGAAAGTACGAGGGAGAAATGGGTCGAGTGGCGCTCGTCAGTCGCCCCGTAATAAACGAGAGGACTGCGGCCAGTCGGGGGCGTTCGCTTTAAGCGACGCCCGTTAACTCACTTCCCGCTCGGCAGAGCGCGCCGGCGGCGGCGGCGGCGCGCGCGCCCTTGTTGTAACTCAATGAGATTTTCAGCGCACGCGGCGCGGCGCGGTGCGGCGCGGCGCGCATTCGCGAGCACTCGTTACATGCGATGAGGGCGTGGTGGAGGGGGGGAGCTGGGGGGAGGGCTTGGGGGGGGGGCGAATACGTGATTCATGCGCCGCACCCGCAAGGGAACCTTCGAGCGACCTAGGTACAGGGGCAGACGCGGAGCTAAGTACGCACCCCGTCCCCTACCACTCTGCAGAAAATGATGTAATGAGCTTTTTATTATAACGAGGGATGTTGGGGAAAAAGTTGGTACTTCACAACACAGAACATCGAGATATTTAGATGTGGATTTTAAGAGTGAATAACATCAACTGATGTCACTGCAGTGCCTCTGACTGGGAGGTCCCAGGTTCGAGTCCCGACGCTGGTAGGATTTTAGATACTAGCTAAATAGCTAGGTCGAGTTATGCCTGTAAAGAGGAGAATTCTAGCGGCTGGCTGCTCTGATCGGTGGTTTTCCATGGTTTCTCCGTTCAACACCAGGCGAATGCCGAAGCAGTACCCTGACAAACAGACCTCGGCCTGCGCGCGATCTTCCATTTTTCTTCCTTGACCTATCCTCACCTTTTACTTACACACAAACATGCCCTACACTACCCGGGAGACCGATCGGGAGCTTAGAGTTTGTCCCGGCTGGGGTAGTGCCTAGCTGGTAGGAGATACCTAGTTGTGGGAAACCGCGTTAGCTAACAACAGTTCAGAGGCGGATCTCACCATTCAACGGGTCAAGATCACCGCCACCTCCCGAGGAAAGCATGCATTTCACGGGACTAATGACCTTATCAGATGACGCGCCCGGAAACACTTATCAATCAATCAAAAGTTATGGAAGAATAAATCCTTCATACGCCTTTCCTTGGAGGGAAAGTGACTCCGGCTGTCCCATGTTGTAGATTTACTGATAGATCCTCTAGCCTAAATAAAGCTTCTGAAAAATTCAAAAACGTCAGTTTCATTGCTTATGTGATACCTACGTCATTTGCCAGACGGCGATAGGGAAGTGACGTAATTTTGGTTCTCAGGCGGAAGAGTAGGCCTCATCACCTGAGCCACGGCACGAAAAATAGGGCATATTTAATTGAGAAAATGGATGGAACGCTAATGGTATGCAAGAATCCCAGCGATTAACAATAGTTTCGCGAACTATTTGCCTTTTAATACTCGTTTCTTTCACTGCTGCATGTAAATTTTTTTAACCAAATTTTGCATCACAACCATTTTTTATTCCAAACCGCTTGTTGATGTTGGTGCGGGTAATAGTGCGAGAGCGTTGAGGTATTTATTTTCGCGAACAGTATTACGACACACGAAAAATGACTAATTGTTCCTTAAAATAAATAAAAAATAAATCAAGTCTTTCACGATTCGAAACATAAGTAATAATGTAAAAAAGATTTGTGTAGGAAAAATAACCGGTTCCGGTTCGCTGAACTCTTGGTGATCCTATATGAAAGAAAACTTTGAGTCAATTGTCATGTTTAGTGCAAATATCAATACCACTTTACATTATCTTCTATTGTTTGGAAGCTTCGGAATTTCAACAGAGTTGTTGAAGGCAGCCTTGTACACATATGAGAAAGGGCATTGATACTTTCAATGAAACAAATGCATTTTCATGTGCAAATTCATTGTTGAATACATTTTAATGAAAAAATGAACACACTAATGTCTGAATATCACGGGTACATGTCATCCTAAAGTTTGTTTTATAACAGAATATTCGTTCAAATATTATAATTTATTCCCATTACTAGCAGGGAATGTTTGCATTCGAGTGTACTCGAATCACTCATCTCGAATGATACTCCAGAGTCTTCTAGATACTCTGTTCTGTAACATCTCTTAGAGCGTTGTAATATGGTATTTGAAACGGAATATTTGAAGTGGCCTTCAGAGCAAGTATATATCTATTTCAGCGACTCTACCCTTTACAATTGCATATCCAATATTATTTGTCCCGCTGAAGTTTAATTTTTTTTTATAAGATTAGCTTTCTTTTCGTTCTCGGATACAACTACTTGCATAACAGGTCAATATGTACTCGTTTCAAAAGTAGGTTTTCTTCCGTACGTACATAACTACAAGTACACACAAGTACTAATCTCAGCAAACCGACAATTCCCTTTATGCTAGCCGGAGATTTCAACAGTGATATCTTCACAAATTTGGAACTCATAGGTTTCACATCTTCAACATATATAGGGCCTTCAAAACCTAACTCCAACAATTTGGAGGCGGACGATCTTACGTTTACCAAAGATGTCTATGCCGAGCACCTACCTAGCATATTGTACTTTTCACACCAACTATTAATACTCTAACGTTTGAACACCTTTACTGCACTTCTGGACAGTGCTAATATTGAAAAAACGCTGTTAAATAAATACATTTATTTATATGATGAATAATAAGCAAATTAATTTCAACAAATCAAACCGTCTAAATTTTTTATCACCCCTACAGATATCTCGTAATTAACTACCATCGAGTAAATATTACATCCCAATATTTATGTGAAAATGGTAATTTTTATGCATAAATTGGAAAACGAACGGCGAGAAAACAGAAAAAGTGTTGGTCATAAATTAATTGATACAAGCTGAATATAAAAAAAAATTATATGAAAACTATTGTTTTCCTTGTAACAAACTGTTTTTGTGCCTTGTGTTTTTATAATTCTCAATAACAGAAATGAAAACAATAACAGTTATGATGCTCAAGTAAATACATTCTGACCCAGAAATTGCTGAAACGCTGAATACGTTTCTGTTCTTATTTCTGGAATAAAACAAGCAAGTATGCTGCTTGCTCCTATCTCCACTGGTACTTTGTTCTTCTGAGGTCTAGCAATCGGACCATTAAGTTGCATCAAAAATCCGGTTTTCGATTGCAAATATCGTCAATAGATGCGTGATCTGGTCTGTCCGCGTGACGCCGCGTCGAAGGCTGTGTTGCCGACGTTTCGACCATCCTGTCGTGGTCTTCCGCATACCAACCCTGAGGAAGACCACGACAGGATGGTCGAAACGTCGGCAACACAACCTTCGACGCGGCGTCACCCGGACAGCCCAGATCACGCACATGACTCTGGCCGCGGAAGCCTACGACTTCATCGTCAATAGATGTCAACTATCTTTATTTTTGCCTAGGAAGTGTCTGAGAGTGAATGTGTTCTAGGCACTGACTCGCGGAGCATTCCTAGTTGTGAAGGCCCTACAGATTCATGCAGTCAGAATGACAAATCTCATGAGGTTTCAAGAAAACAAAAAAATATAGAGGTCAAAGCAAGGTTCCGGCTTGAAGAGGATCCGAACAATACATTCTCAGCACTAGGCACTTAATCTTTGTTTATGGTACATCCTGACCACGTTGTCATTGATCGTCAATAAAATATGTACTACAGAGAAACCTCAAAATCTAGAAAGCGCCATTTGCCGTTTGATGGGATGACTGAATCAGATCCTACTGAAACAGGTAATGTTACATTAAAACTAATGGTACTACTTCATATACATTTCTTGAATTATTTCAAACTTCCACAGATAATTCTAAAATATATAGATATCATTATACAACCCAATGAAATCTTATCTAAAAACCCAAAGCCATATTTATACAATCCAGTGAAATCTTATATACAAACCCAAAGATACTATAATTATAATCCAATGAAATCAAATTATGGTTGTTCTTTAACATCACTCAGTTCTTCATATGCTATTTTCTAATCAATCCAAATAATAACTCTTTTCAAGTGACATTTAATTTCATTATATTGTTCAGTTAATAGATTTATTAATAAAGAAATATTGAAACTCTTGCTTCATTACATGAGCGGATTGGTCCTAACTGCATTGCAGTTGAAAGTATTAATTTAACTACTTTCAGTAACTCGTGAGAGTCTTCACTTTTGAATGATAGATGTGATTCTAATGGCAAAGATCTTACTTGGAAACTAGCTGGGAAGAAATCTGGTGTGTCGTGTACGATTCACTCCCCTTGTCTCCCATTTCGTATGCTCTCGAACTCAAAATTCTAATATTCTAGATACATAAGAATATGTGTTATGATGTCAAGATGTAAATACAAGACGTAACACGTAAAAATAAAAATAACTGGCAAAGTTAGAGAAGAAAAATACAAATTAGTTCCCTAATCTCTTCCCACGAGAGCTCCTGAATCTTCTAGCCTCGTCGTAACGTATTTCACACGTTTAGTACGTGTCTTCGTAAATTACTTTCATTTAAATTTATACAAAAATATAATAACTTTGATTACCTTCTTTCGTGAGTCGTGGTTTCATGGAGTCGTGGCTTTCGATTGCGAGTATCTTGCAGAAAATGTGGTAACGTCTGTTTCACAGTTATTTACCGAATATGCTCACCTTTCTACCGAGCTTTCTGTTCGCAGAAAAAGACCTTGTCGCTCGCCGGTCTGACGCAACGACGCGATACTACGACTAGAGCGAACTCTACTGATGCATTTGGTACCTCGTGTCTCCGTGACGCGCACGCTTTTCAAGCGCGGTGGTGCTTCGTTCACTAAATTGTGACCCGTTTTCGAATTGTTCTATAAAACGTGTGGCCGCAGTAGTAAGGTAAAGGTAGGTAAATATGTGATTTTAATGCGACGAGAGCAACAAACTAGAGAAGGCTAATTTTTCTCCAAAAGGACCGCTGAGAGTACACCATGCGAGAGTCTGCAAGTAGAGAGAATAATGAATTGGTAAATGAGAGGGAGTACGTAAAATCATGAACATCAAGTATTTTTAATGATTAATTATCTTTCATATAAACAATTTTTTTTAAACACTTTGAGACTACAAGGACGGTTTGACGTCTTATCATAAAACTGATTATATTTTAACCTTTATCAAGGATATTTGTTCGAAAGGTAACACGGAGCTTTGTATGATAGCCACAAGTAAGCCACTTCAAAAGAGGTTTGAGCAAGCAATTAAAAAATTGTTGATTATTGCCACACAAGATGCAACATATTTATAAAACATACAGTGCCGATATCAGTATTCTGAAAAAAAGTAAAGCCAGGCGAAGGCCAAAAACTACCTGAGGAAATAAAAAAAACCGCATCCAGAGTTACCAAAGGACAAAATAATTGTACACAACACAAATATTCAGGCAACAACAGATTCCAGCAACAATTTAGTAGACGACAGGAGTAACTGTACCTAATCCATGAGTTGTACCTAATATTACCGAATGATATGTGACAAAGGAAAAAGCTGAAAAGGAAGCCTTGCGTAAGCCAAACATGTATACGCACGGGCTACCTCGGCCCGCCACGTTATCCTCAACCTTTCTCCCCAGATTTTTCGGAACGGAGGGGAGGACGGGGGGGCCTAAAATACTTTCAGTGTACGTCTCCGCCCTTTGAGCAGGGCGCGGAAGGGCCGGCAAAGCGACCGTCAATTTCATCTCGACTCCTCAGCCCGTTTATATCCGGGTTGCTTTTTAACCCCCCAGCCCTATAATTCTTAGGTCGCTTGTTAAGGGAAGAGCCCTGTTCTCAGAGGGGAGGCTGTGTTATCAGAGAAAATACAAGCGCGGGTGCGCGCAGGGCGGTCTGCACGGCGGGGGGGGGGGGGGGGGGGTTCGAGGCGAGCGGGAGGGGGACACGGAGGGGGACGTTTATCTTGTTAATGGTCCCCCTTACTAAACCTCCCGTGGCGCGCGGACCCGCACAACCCGCCTCGTTATAACACAACATTACACAAACATTTTGATTTCAATTTTTTGATCTCGCAAAACGTCCCTTTGATAGTGCTTATCGCGGCGCGGGCCTTTGTGGACACCGCGCTGTCGTGCTGCCGGGGTCGCCCGGGGGGACGGGCGGGGCGTGGAGAGCGTCCGCAGCAAAAGGCGGCTCAAGGGCGGGGGAGGGGCGGGGGGGAGGGGCGGGGGGGAGGGGGGCGGGCCGCCGAAGGGCAGGGAGGCGGGGTCGCTGCAGAGACGGACATGGGGAGCCGTCTCACCAAGAGAGACGCGGCTAGACAGGGAAGGTGCGGGCCGTGTCGGGCGGACAAGGGAGCACAATGGGGAAGTCTGCGGGGGAGTTTGTGGAGAAGAAGCGGAGGTGAGGGAGAGCATTGGAAGATAGTTCGAGGGGGAGAGAAGAAGTTCGTCGTGGCATTGGGAAGATCTGGCAGAGGGGATGGTGAGGTGCCGGGAAGAAATGGAGGTAGTGGACGGTGAAGGCAGGAGAGGAGACATCAAAGGGATTGTGACAGCAGAGGGAGGGGAAAAGGGGAGCAAGGGGGCGGCAAGGGGGCGGTGATGGTGGCGACGACGGTTACGGTGGTGAGGGTGGCGAGAAGAGATGGGGAGGTGAAAGCAACGGGGGCGGCGAGGGCGGCAAATGCGGCGAGGGCGGCAAATGCGGCGAGGGCGGTTTGGCGGTGGCGGTGAGGGTGGCGAGGACGGCGAGCTCGGCGAGTAGGGGTGAGGGGACGACGAGGGAGGAGAGGAGGCGACGAGGGCAGCGAGATGGTGGAGTGGTGAGCGGGTGGCATGTTTGCAGATGGGGCGGTTATGTGAGAGGGTAGTGGTGTTGGTGAGGGGTCAGCGTGGGGTGAGGGGTTGGCGGGGGTGGTAAGGGGTGCTGAGGGCGGCGCGGGTGACGAGAGGGCGCCGGGGATGGTCTGAGGTCGGAGAGTGTAGGGGCAGTAGTGTGAGGGGGCGGCGAGGGCGGCGGGAATTGGTGAGCTGGAGAGATGCGGCGGGGGAGGAGAGCGGGCGGCGAGGACGCATAGAGGGCGGTGTAAGGGGCGGAAGCGGCCGCCCGCGGCGCCGCGTCCTCCGCGGGGGAGGGGGCGGAGAGGGTGCGTGTGCGGGCGGAGGGGCCCTCCGGCGGTCGCGCAGCAGCCACCACGGCCCTGTGGAAGCGCAGTGCGGCGTGGTGCCGCGACAAAGGACTTCCACCCAGCGCCGGCCAACCAGCGCCACCACACTCAGCGCATTCCGCCATTTTACGCTCACTAGTCTGACGACATCCAATTTTGTGCGATGGGAATGTTACGAAATGAAAATATACAACTTAGTACGAGTGAATCAACTAGTAAGAGATTGAAAAATCGACGAATCTAATGGGTTGCTATGGAGAGCAGTGTGTTTTGAGAGAGGCTAGCGAGAGTTCGTAAGAAATGGACGCTTCAAAGGAGGTCCATATATTTGAAGCGATATTCGGATTTAAATTACCAACTAGTAACGTCATTAATAGTTTAGAAGATTGGCGAAACATTGGGTATTTGGTATAATTAATCGGTGGTTCAAGAATGCAGAACATAATATCCGCGAAGGCGGAGCAGGTAGCATTTTGCCGATTAATTAGCCATCCAGAACTTACCAGAATATATATTTTTTTCATTGGAACTTAACGTGTTCGTATTTGAAATTACTTCAAGAGTGAGGAGAAAGGGCAGAGACACGGGGTAAGTGGAAAGCAGCGGCAGCTGAAGTATGTTGGAAATACCCATGATTGCGGGCGTCTACGGGAGCATACACTGTTGCGGGACGGAAGTCCATTAGATACGTAACAGGGGACAACCAACATTACCAAAAATATTAATGTACTGACAATCTCTACAGCGTCTTCGATCTTCGTAATGTGCCTGCTGCTTCCGAAGGCTGTGGAGCTATTCGCGAGGTGACCGTAGGGTTTCGCTCTCTCCTAGGCTTGCCTAGGGCAAAGGACTCTTGCCCACGGCAAAGGGCACACGTAGGAGTTTTGGCTGGAGGAGAGGGCGGCCGACTAGGAGGCGCGGTGGCAGCGTCGTAAGCAACGGTTGAATGTGGCGTTTCCGACGCTGTAAATTGTTTTCCAAGAATTTTCATGTGTTGAAAATGTTTTTGATACTTTATTTTTTTATGCTTAGCTGTTTTCAAATATTGTTTTACAGTATCTGACATGGGACTTACCAATGAATCGTCGACTCTATTAATGTTATATATATATATATATATATATATATATATATATATATATATATATATATATATATATATTCAAAATGAATCAATGTGAAAACGACGATCAAGATAAGTGTGAGGAAAATAATGGTAAGTAATAGGGAGAAATTTGGTCGACATGATAAAGGATTCTTGGATATATTCCAACAAATCTAGATTTTATTGAAAATACTAAATACATCACAAAAGTATATAAAACCATGTATAACATGTAGTAGATAATCCTTTGTTATGTGAAGTCTTTTATATTATCATTTCTATTCTATCTACAAGTATATGATGGATTATATCCACGAGTTTATTGATTACCTATACAATATTAATTTAACTATGCAGACAGAAAAACATACAATAAAATCTCTAATACTGTTACTAAGTTTGTGTTAGAGGCTTGAAAAAACATGATAAACCATGATATGGCCCTTCTAAATTTCTTCCTATTCTCACGCACCTTGTATAACACACTTTCTATAACGTTTACTACTCTAAACACGATCTGAAATGAAATATGTTTCTTCTCTTTCATCTGGAATACGATGCTTCATTTCAAAAGCTAACTATTATTAAAATGCCGTCATGTGATCAAAAGTTACAGAACTTGATTTTTTTGGACAATTTTAATTTAGTTTCGTACGTGTCCGAATCAGGAAAGAAAAACGACAGAACTATTACAGCATGATTTCTTTTCTTTTTTGCACCCAAACAACTGAAAAGCCTCAGGGGTAAGATTCCCGTAGACAAGTAATATTTTTCTACCAATAAACGTACAGAAATTCATTATCTGCTGAGTGAGACGGTTCCGTAAGTCTTTGCTAAAAGAACTAAATTTCGGAGTCTTGAAAAAACCTTTTCATCTGCACATTTATTCGTTACTATATAATACATTTCAGTAATCAACAAGAATACAACTTACTATTGAATCTGACTCATCAAAAGGAATTATAAATTAAAACGAATTGTATCCCCTAAAAGAAAAGCCACAGACCAATTAAAAATCAATTTGGGCAAATAAATGAAATTCAAAAGCCTCACGAACGTGATTACATAGTGTGTTCAAATTGTAAATCTAGATTGCATTTCAACATCACTAGTTTATTCAATTAAGTTGAAAATATTTCTCGACATATTACCTATAAATTGCATTAATATCAAGTAATTGTTTTCCACCCTTTTACCTTCAAAAGCCAGCATTCGTTGTCTATAGCGCAAATGCAAAATGTTGCGTATTGAACCAGCGGGCCGTGGGGTAATTATCACCTTCGATCGGTTTCAAACTTTTTGGAATCTCCATGGTTTCCGCTTCGGGCCGCCATACCCCTCAGGGGGCGATACGGACTCACCGCGAATCCATCATGACCTCAGTTGCCCGTTAGTCAGCCAGTCCGCGGTCTGCCGTTCCCCGGACGCTCACGGAGGCACAGATGGTTGCCCTCTCAAACGAGCTGGACAAAATCAGAAGCAGGAGGATGTCACCGTCCAGCGTGAGAAGAACATTACTACCTCCCGAGATAAAATACTGACGGGATTAATAACCGGAGTATTTGACGGACCCGCAAAATATCATTGAATTCATATTTACACCTCTCCTGGCGGTGATTTCAGGCAGTGACCATGAAATGTAGATTAGGCGCCAATTTTGTGCGGTTTGTGTAGCATTGTAGACTTTCACCGCCGGAGTCAATATCAGAGAAAGTTTCTTGGCTGGTAGGCTGTAGTTCAGTTGGAGCTGAAAGGCTAAATCTTTCGTCCAAGTTTACGGTGGACATCCTCAGAGGCGGGAGGGTCACGGGCGCAGTATCATGGGCGGCGGCGGTCGACGAAATGGGAACGAAACGTTTGGCTCTTCAACGCCAAATGGACCACGGCCTACCAGCCCTGAAATTTTCTCTGATATTGACTCCGGCCATGAAATCCTAGGAGGATATATTAGCTGGAAAAAGTTAGCGACTAATCTGCATTTCATGGTTACACGCAGGAATCACAGTCAGAACGGTGCTAAATATGAATTGATTGATTGTTTGGAGGTACGTCAAATAGATTGGTGGTTAGTCCCGTTAGTGTAGTGAGTGTTTTATCCTGGGAGATAGCTCTTCCCAAGCTGGATGGTAAGATCCAGCGCCAACCTTCACGTCGTTTTTTTTTCTATCCTTCATGTCTATTTTTTCTATTTCTATTTTTTATTTCTATTATTTCTTGCGTTTTTTTTTCCATTTCCGGCATCTGTCCCCAATTCGGCACCGCCCCTGCTGTTTGATAAGATCAAAGGTCTTAATTGATCTCCCGGGAAAGGAAAGAAAGATAGAGCGCGGTCAGTAGTCCGTTTGTTAGGGTTCGGCTCCGGCGTTTGCCTGAGGTTGATCGGAGAAACCACGAAATATTGATGTCTGAGCAGACGGTCGCTATAATTCTGTGTAAATATGAAAGTGATATTCAAAAATACAATACTTTATTTACGGATGACTTTGGATTGGTCGCAATATTGGTGGTAATGTGTTTGCTATACTGTTTTGGAGAATTTAGAAGAGTGTTATTAATGGGGAAGGCTGGAGACACTATCTTCGCCTTTACAGGTAATACCAATATAACGGACGAAATAAGTCCGTCGGAATTTTGAGAAGTTAAAAAGAGGGAGTGAAAGAGATATTTGTATCTCCATGGATGAAAATAAATAACATTAGTTGTATTTTTCTTATTTCTTTTTTTTCCTCTTCAGTAACGGATTCAAATATATAATTTCCCTTTACTAGCTAATATAATAATTTGAGGAAAATTATTGGAATAGAAAAAAAACCTTCCACAATTTGATGACATTGGTTGGATTCATATAAAACATAGTTTTTATTAATATTTATTTCAGGTTCAGTACTTAAAACTCAAAATTAGTTAAAGTTCTTTTCATGAGAAAATATTTTTAAGGAAAAATAATTTTCAGCAAGAAATGGTTAAAAGGTGTGGCATTTATTACTGAGTGAAACAGCTTGTAAAAACATTAGTAAGAATAGAAATGAAAAGTCGGGTTGCTATAACCGAACCGAAACATTGCATCTATAGTTTCTGTTAATTTTTACTAATGTGTAAGTGGGATCGTCTTCTGAAGGAAGATCCTTCCTGTATGAGACGGACTCAATTCAAATAATGTAAAAATGAAAAAAGTACATAATAATATACTAATATATACCTTTAATGTTATGTTCCTTGGCGCTAACACTGTCAGTAAGTGTCAACTAAAAGCTTTCACAGTCTTCTATACAAAACTAAACGAGAGAAATAATTCGAGACTAGGACTGAGGTACAACGACGTACCTCTTGAGTAAAAATCGGTACGCAAGGTGGGAAACGTTTGGGTCTCGAAAAAGTTGTATCTGTACGAAATATAAAAAATGGACAATAATGAAGTAAATTTGTGTGAAGTGGCTTCCGACGCACCTAGATGTGGAGGTTAGACGTAATGAAACAAATTAAAACTAGTGAAGCATATATGGATTACAAAGATTGATGGGAAACGATTTCAGGAATGAGATGGCTGCAACAGATGTAATAGATATGACAGATAAAGCATTTGATAAGCGACGCGATAGTTCTTGACAGCAAAGATCCAATGAGCTACCTGGGTGATAATCGGGTAGAATATTACTCGCGGAAGTTTTCTTGATACACTAGCCACCTAGTCCTCAAAAAGTGCTGAATAGCACGTCACGTTTTGATACATAGGTCCGACTCGGAACGGCACTTACCAATTTACAATGTTGGCAACAATCACCTCCTACTTTTAAAACAATCCTGGGATTTCTCGTGGCACGCTTTGGCGAGTTATGTTCATGCCCACAGTTGGTACCCCCTTTTAAGCCGTGATGTAGCCAGAGCCCTCCTCTCCCCGCACCACCCCGATGTGGAATATCAAGAAAACCTACGCGAATAGTACACCGACCTGAGCAGCTCGCAGAGGGAGCAGAGAGTGGTAGACGGTGAGCAGTGACCCTGTGGCGTGCGATGTGCAGTAAACGATGAATGTGAGTTAAATATTTGTATTGCCGGGCGTGCCAACTGCTACGGTCAATAGACACGTAAGTGTCCCGCGTGTTATATACTTGAAAGCGGTGGTGTTTTTTTTTCGGCTGAAAAGTGCTATCGAACCCTAGATCTTTCGGATGAACGACACTCGTTTATTAGCAATGTCCAATTCAGTCGCTATCTGAAGAAGAATTCTAGCCGCCGCGTCGGCTGCCCTAATCGGTAATTTTCCGTGGTTTCTCCTACCAACTCCTGGCGAATGCCGGAGCAGTACCCTAACAAATGAAGCGCGGACCGCTCGCGATATTTCTTTTCCCTTTCTTGTCTTATTCCTTACTTACACATAGTAACACTAATGTGCACCACACTTCCACACATGTCGATGGACCAGAAGCTTAAAACTTGCCTCTGCTGGAGCGGTTTCACGCAGGTGGGAGATACTTGGTTGAGGAAAACTCCGCAAACTGGTGTGTAGGCCGACGCCGGATCTCGTCATCCAGCGGGGGAAGATACCGCCACCTCCCAAGGGAAAACATGCACTACAATTACGGTACTAATGACCTGAACAGCCATTAGTTAGTTAACTTGACGCGACTGGAATCAGTATCGAATCAATGAATGAAAACCGGTGAAGGGCGCAGAGGCAGCAAGACGAGGCGGTGGGCGTGGCGCAGGTGGCCGGGCGGAGGGGGAGTCAGCCAGGGGCGAAGGTCGCGTGGTCGGTGCTAGGCCGGTGGCCGGCGCGCGATCCCCCCCTCGCGTCCGCGGCCACCTAATCAGGTCCAGATTGACCCGCGGGTCACCGCCCGGCGAGGGCGCTCCCCTCGCGGTCGCCCCTCCCAGCCGCTCCCCACCCCTTCAACGCAGGTGTCTGCGCCAGGTCTCCGCTCGACGCGCCTTGGCGCCAACGCCCCTCCTCCCGCCCACCACTCGCACCTCACGACCCATTGCCACCCTGTCACCCCTCCCGCTCCCTCGCTCGCGCCCATCTCGCCGCCGCCCCCTCGCCCTCCCACCTCGCTGCCCTCCTCGCCAGCACCCTCACCGCCCACCCTGCCGCCCACCTCGCCACCACCCTCACTATTCCCCTCGCCACCCCCTCGCCAACCTCCTCGTCGCCCCCTCTCCGCCCCCTCACCGCCTCCTTACCGCCCTCCTCATCGCTCCCTCTCCGCCTCTCTCGCCGCCGCTTCGCCGCACCCCCTCACCGCTCCCCTCGCCCCTCCCTCTCCGCCACACCCTTCGCCACCCTTCGCCACCCACCGCACTCACGCGCTGCCTCCCTCGCCGTCCCCTCCCGCCTTTCTCGACGCCCCCTCGCCTCGCCCTGCCACTCCCTCGCCGCCACCTCCTCGCCGCCCCCTTGCCCTTCTCACCGCCCCCATCGCTGGACCCTCACATCCTCTCGCCGCTCCCCGCCACCTTCCCGCCACCCCTCGCGCCTTCCTCGACGCCCCAACGCCTACCCCTCGCCACCCCCTCGTCTCCAATCTCATCGCCCTTCCCATCGCTCCCATTGCTACCACTACGCTGCTCGCAGCCCTATCATGCGAGGGATCCATCAGAGATCCATCAGCGATCAGTACAATTTCTACATCGTCTTGTAGCCCTCCGCTGCGCCGCACATTGGTTTCTTCGACATCCGACCCTTAACAGGGCACATCTCTTCCCATTCTACTTCTCTACCCCTCTACCATCCACCATTACATGCTCGCCGAACTCTTCATTCTCACCTATACCTCATTCATCTCCATCTCGCCATCCCCTCCCCCTCACCTCTACCTCAGACGTAGTACCCTCTCTCCCTTTGTCTCTCTCCGCCGCCACCGCTCTCCCTGCACCCCCGCCGACAGATAAATCATCCGAGCCATCGGGCCAGCGGGGGCGGGGCGGGGCGCGGCTCATGGGCTATTAACCATCCCGCGCGCCGCCTCCCTCCGCCGCCCCCCGCGCCGCCGCCGCCGCCGCCGCCCCCGCGCCCGCGCTCGCTCGCGGCGCGCCGGGAATTTTTCATGCGGTCGCCTGCACCCCGCCCCGCCGCGCCGCGCCATGCATGCGAGTCAGGCGCCGCCGCCCCCGCCCGCGCACGTGCGGGTGACTGGGCGAGGGCGAGGACGAGGGTGGTTGAGATGCCTGCGGTCGGCGAGATGCTGCGGTGAGACGCGCGGTGCGTAGCCAGTAGTTGGGAAATCGGAGGTAGTATTGTATACGGTATGAGAGCGGCAGCGCCCTCGCATTAGGCGTGGAATGCGACGATGTAGTGGGAGGGACGTATTGAGCGTTACCTGGCTTTTGTATGGGAATACTCACTTTCTAACCAAGCGAAGTGGCTCAAGGCGTGTCGCGCTTACTTCGTATTCGGGAGTACCGGGTTTGAATCCCCCTTGCCGTCCACCCTGACTGCGATTTTCGTTGTCATCCAATGCGCGCCTACTTCGAATTCGGGAGGCCCCGGTTCAATCCCCCTTGCCGTCCACTCTGACCGGGATTTTCGTAGTCATCAAATCGAATGCAGGAATGATTCAACTGAAAGGACACGACCGTGAAACGAGCGTTGCTAGCCGGAATCGTTAATATCGTGAAGTCAAGAAGGTTAAACGAATTCGAGACATTGCGGGATCCTGGATGGGTGACCGTCTAGGAACCCCGGTATCTTGAGGCGCCGAAGCCCATTGCCCTTAACGGGACATGTAATGGCTAAATACAAAATACAAATAATCATTTTAACCTAATACGAGTAGGTAATATTGTAAAGGAATATGGAAAGATAATTCATCTAAGGCAGGGGTTCCCCAAGGATGTCGATATCGACTTTCTGGGGGGGGGGGCGAGGACAATGCAATTTTGAAGAGGGCAATGATGATCAAGGAGATGATTGGGTGTCTATAGCCGAATATGAAACGGTGATTGATGTAATCAAGATCTCAATTTGTACAAAGAATATTAATTCGAATAAGAGAGAATAATAATAATAAATTGCAAATTTGCTCTTTTTCTTCTTTCGTATTCATCGTTCTTCTTAAGGATCAAGAGCGAGGACGGTGCAACCGATGCAGCACAACGGCCCCTAAAAATAAGAGGCCCTTAATAAGGACCCCTGCGGACAGATATCGGCAGAGAATAAAACAAATCGCATTCCATGTTTATTTTCTCTGTTGTATTAATCATATGTCAATACCAACTACATTTATAACTCTCAATTTCACGTTCATTGCAGATAGGGTCCCCATTTCGAATTTCTGCCCCTGGCTGAACGCAGCTAGGGAACTACTTAGAATATTTAGAAATTTCAACTAATTATAATATTCACAACGATATCCTATGTCGGAAGACCATACTCCCTGCAATACATATGTTATGGTCAGATAAATAATCGTTCATAATTTTCTAATTTGTTTACAACAAGGAAACTTAGACATTCAGCTACTGAGATGAGGTAGGGTCTTTAATTATTGAAAATCGACATATTACTACAATATAATACAATATAGTATATTATAAGTAATAAACTAAGAGATTCAATTCTTTGAAAAGGGGTCTTTATCGTAAAAAGCTTGGGTTGTTTTCTAAGGAAAACAAACATGTTGTATGCTCTTTTTATGCATTATACTCTTACCTGGACTCCAAGACACATCACACAGAGAGGTGTCAGAAAACTTTAATATTTAAGGTTTTCACTTTGTAATTCCGTATTCGAATATAGTTAACGAATGCATTTAATTTCAAATTATGCTATTAACACACTTTTCTCCTCTTCACCGGGCAGTATTTAAACACTAATAGCTTCTATCTGACAACGAAAATTTAATAAAACATCCACAAAGAATACAGAAGAAATTATTTGTTCCAAACAATTCAATTCAATTTTCAATTTCAGCAGACATGTATTTAAAAGTTCAAGTACGTATTTACAGTTGGAGGGGAAAAATCCATTGGTGGCGCATGCGAACTCATATCCGATTTCCGTCGCCTGCGTTTTGCTACGATCGGGCACCGAACTGGCAATAGCCCCCGACGCCAGACAGACGGAGACGCCCATCCCCGGCGGAACCGCCCCCTCTTCATCCCCTCCCTGCCCAGGACGAAAACCTGCCAGGAAAGTGTACTAACAGGAGCGGAGATGGGAAGAGAAGGAATGTGTGTGGAAGCCCATTACACTATGACATACGCAAACTGCAATCTGCTAAGAGAGGAGTGGTACGTGGTGTTACATCTGAACCACCTACATATAGTAGGAATTTATTTCAGATACAGCCAGTAACAATTATTATCATAACTTGTGCCCGATGAGTTTGTTTCTGAAATATCACGTGCATCACAACGATTATCAGAAGGCAAGCGAAGTGATATGGTAAAGTTATACGCAACCTTCCCAAATATGCAGCAACCTGTTAGGTTGCGGACTATAAGAAACCTACTTTCTTGCAGGTGATACTTCAGTGACTTTCTACAGGAATACAGAAAAATATATGTTGCAGTACTTTAGTGAAGAATAAAATATAGTATATTTTAAGACAAATCTACATCTAATAAAAAACGGAGTTCTGTTAAATATGATTCAATTGATGGGAGATAATTTATCGATTCTAGAAAAATTCCTAAATGTGTGCAGCTACATAATGGTAATACCCTGTCACCAGTTCCAAAGCTGTATGTGAACTAAACTCAGAGAGTCCAATCCTCGGGAAATTGGAAGGTAATAATTATTGAATTGCGTTGCCCCTGACGCAGCGGAATAAATTAGAAGAGGGAATGGATCACATGAATCTTGGCCTGTGTTCCAGAGAGTTCATACGAAATGTCCGCGCTAGGAAGTGCGAAGGCGAGACGAGTGAGGACTGAGGACGGACGAGCGTGTCGAAGCGGCGCGGACGCGTGAGGAGTGCGGCGCCGTTAGCGAGATGGATCGGGCGGCGCGAGGACGCGTACCCGCGGGGACGGTGGCGGCGGTGGAAGGGGGATGGGGAGGGAGAGGGGGGGTCAATTGCAGCGCACCTAAATGGCTCACAAATCTTCTCCTCGTGCGACGGACCTCGCGTCGGACCACGCACGCCGCGGGGGGGGGGTGGCGGGGGGAGGCGGGGGAGGGGGGGAGATGGAGCAAGGTAGGGAAGGCGGGAGCGGGAGGGGAAAGGCAAGGAAAGACGGGAAAGGCGGGGAAATGCGGGAACACAGGAGGGGCTATCAAAGGCGGGGAAAGGCGTTGACAGGGAGCAGGCGGGGAAAGACGGGAAAGAAGGGGATATGCTGGGACAGACGAAGGCTGGCGGGAGGAGGCTGGGAAACATGAGGGAAGGCATGGACAGGCGAGGGAATGCGAGAGCAGGCGGGGAAAGGTGGAGAAAGACGAGAAAGGCGGGGAAATGCGGGAACAAACGGGGGAAGGCGGGCGGAGGCTGGGGAATGCGGGGGAAGGCGTGGACAGGCGGGGGCAGGATGGGGCAGGCGGGGAGGCGGAAGAGGCGTGCGAGATGGGGAAGGTGCGTGAGGCCGGGGAGGCGGGGGCGGGCGGGAGAAGGCGGGAGGAGGTGGAGGCAGGCGCGGACAGGCGTGGACAGGTGGAAGCAGTGGGGGGTGGCACGGTGGGGTGATGTGGAGAGGGGATTGACGAGGCAGGCAGAGGTAGGGGGCGAGAAGAGGTGGTGAATGGGCAGGGGGCGGAGACGTGGACGAGGCGGGGGCGAAGGAGAAGGCGGGGAGTCCCAAAGTGGGGCGGAGCGGTAAGGCGTGTGCAGAGTGACAGGAAGGAGAAGGCTTGACGGGTAGGTGGCAGGAAAAGGCCGAAGAGGGGCAGGTGCGGAGACGGAATGGGGGCAGGGAACACGAGAGACTGAAGAGTCGGGGAGGGAGGCGTGGCGGGGAGGAGAGGACCGTGATGAGGATGTTAGATTAGTGGCGGGGAGTGGCAGAGGAGTTGTATGGGTGGAGACGGGGACGATGAGGGAGGCACGGGAAAGGGAGGAAGCGGCAGGTAGAGGGCGGATAGAAGTAGAGTGCGGGAAGAGGAGGGCCAGGGACGGAAACGGAATTGCGGCGGGGGCGCAGGCGACGGTAGAGTTGGTGTCGTGGGCGGGGCGGGAAGGAGCCGGAGAATTGGCGGGGAGGAGAGGGGCTTGACGGGTAGGGGGCGGGAAGGGACTGGGCTGAGGGGCGAGGTGGAGGGGGCCTGAGGAGGCGGTTATGGGGTAGTGACGAGAAAGGGCAGGGACAGGGACGAGCGAGAAGTCAGGGAGGCGGGGGGCGGGGGCGCGGCGGGAAGGGGTTGGACGGTGGTGCAGGGAGGAAAATGGACCTGAGAAGGCGGGTAGGGGTCGTAGCAGGAGGCAGTGGAGGAAAGGAATCGCGGAGATGGGGACGAGCGAGGAGGCGGGGGCGGGGCCAGGACGGGGTCGGAAGGAGGTGGATGTAGAGCGCGGGGCGGTAATGTCACCGTGCGAGAAAATCCGGGGAGGGGGCGGGGCGGAGAGGGCAAGGTCCCAATGGGACGGAGTGGCGCTGCTGGCTTAGTGAAATGACCGCTCTCCGGGATTGATTAGGAGAATTACTTCAACGCGGACGACCGCCTACAGAGATATCCACGCTCGGTCACAAAGGACAGACACATTCTCAACTTCTGGAAAATATTGGAATTATATCATTTAATTTGTGAATGTGATAAAGCGAAGGATTTCTACTTCTAATGTAAATTAAATATGATTTGAGAAGGTTAAATGACCTATACTCAACCTTCCGTGTTTTGTAGTTTACGGCATAAGAAACATAATCTTGATTTTAAGCGCCAAAGACACACACAACTTTTCCATGCTATTCATGGTGATTTGTGGCCACATGCATGTACGCCTACTTTTTCCCTTAAATCATAATGTAGGTAATTCTGTTATCGTCATAAAGCAATTTCATGAACACCTGAAAGTAATTCCATATTTAACAGTACAACACTTAAAGTTTAGTATTTATCTAATATATACAAAACAATGTTTGTTTGTTTATGTTCCGTGTTTAATGTGTTGCCGTACCGTTCATTGAATTGCGATGAATCTTTGTTTCATTATTGCTTGCACTTCCGGTAAGAATATAGGCATAGTACGATATTAATGTGTGTATGCCTGCGCACATAGACGTACGTTGATGATCATTTTATGTAGACTCAAGGCTTATGATTAGCGCGCTTTACCTCACGGCGCTCTATACAAAACCCACTGTTCACTGAAGTACGATTATTAAGACGTCTTCATTGCTTCATTGCTGTCATCATCTGTTCTGCTCCTGCGATTGTGAAATTTGTCGCGAAACATAGAGACAAAGGAAGACAGAGATGCAGAGAGAGAGAGAGAGAGAGAGAGAGAGAGAGAAACAGAGTGTCAGAGAAAGAAAGAAATAGAGAGACGGAGATAGAGACGGAAAGACGCGAAGAGAGAGACGGAATGACACTCGTGAGAAAGTCATTCGTCTATTGAAGTTTTTGCTGAGCGTAGCGTTAAACGTGATTAACAATCACACAACTGCAGTGACCAGTGGCATGTGAAGTGTAATACATTGAAATATCGAAGCATTGCCGGGTTCACTAGTGTCTTATAAAGGGTTCATAACCGTCATCTCTCCTTGGCATTTTTCATACACAGGGGATGGGAGGTCATTCAGATAGAACTTGTGGAGGTATGAGATAACCTCGACACAAACTACTCTGGGATATTTATGTTAAGATAGAATTATATCCAGTCATGTCTTCAAACCCAGTATTCTACTCTACGAACTTGATTTATAATGTTATGAGACGCACATTAATACTTATATGAGATACAAAAACTGCACACGAAAATTACTGTGTTAATCTAGAACATTACCATTGGTGAAAAATTCGGATAAAACTGTTTATTGATTACATGATTGATGTAGCAAACATGTATGATCCGAGACATTTTCATCACTCAGCTCTTAATATTTTCTGTTATTTAAAGTAAAATGAGTAGCATAATGTTGTAGATTTTCAAAGTTACTACAGATATCGATACAACAGAGCACAGGTAAAGTCTGCAGTGGCATCTAACTGGAGAGAGAGCTTGCAACAGAAATACTGATGGTATCACGAAGAAAAGTAAAAAAATGTTAGAACAAAATAAAATGTAAGTTACGTAATCACCACAATCGAATTTATGCTGGAAGTATTTTCACCTTCTCTTGTTTCTCAGTGATCTTACAAAAATACAATTTTTAACAGAAAGCCATGAGTAGTCTTAGTACGGAGAGACTTTCCTTGCACACTGTACTCGTTAAATCTATCTTCAAAGTTTTTTGATAAAAAAATCACTCCCGGCTTTTCCACTAATTTTTCTCAAGGGTTCAATCTCTTTCAATTTTCTTTTATTTTACTCTATCTCTCAGTCTCTGCAACTTTATTATGGTTCCCTTTCCCTCAAATCACTTTTACACAAGTTGGAGCTCCAGACGTGCTTCTCACTTGTTCAAAAGAAACGTCTGGAACTAAACGGCTTCTGAGGAGATTATTTGCCCATTAAATCTACCCACAGCTCATAGAATGGGCGACTACTTCTCCATTAATCGAACTACACGATCGTCGGAGGCGATTAGAGGGGTTGGGGAAAACGATTCGCGTGGAAAATAGAACAATGAGGAACCCCTCAGGGGCTAAAAATAGACGCACAAATCACTTCTAGTGACAATACCATTTAATGTGGGCGAGTGTATCTCTCCCCTCTGCTATGGCTAGGGGGAGAGCCATACGAGAACATAATATGCCTGTTTCTGAAAGATGATTTATTCTCGCGCGACCCTAGATATACAGCATCGTGGACAGAAGAATTCACATTGTATTAATGTTGCAGAATGAAGAAATGCACATATAAAACGCTCTGGTCACATGAAAGTCAGAATAGATGTTTGTAAAACGACAGTGTAATGTAAGATACGCGTTGAAGAATGTTATACGTATGTCTTTAAATTAATGATGTTCTGTTTACGAGTTGTTCCTTTAAAGTTTGTATCATTTTTTATTTCACTTCTTTCAACCAGTTGTAATATGTATAGTGTAATTTCTAAATGTACAATACGGTGTAAAGCAAACGGTGTTTGGTGCAGCTAAAGATGTAACGGTTTTACTACTTTTTCTAGAAGCAAATGTTCATGTAAACAGTTGTTGGCGGTTTAGAGCCATTATCATATTAGAAAATAATATAATAAATAAACCCTAAATTAAGGAAAAACTATTGTGTAATGAACTGTATACGATTCATAATAGCACCATAATGGCACCAGAAGTGCACCCGCGAATTAACACAGATTCATAAATAAAATAATTCTCATTGTCAGTACCAAAGGAATTTGACAATTCCGGTTTTCAAATACATTTTATTAAAGAAATGAAGACTATAAAAGTGCTGTATTTAAAGGTGTGAAATAATTGTCTGTTTCGTGGGATGTCTGACCGATGGTTGAGTATAAAACGGTACACCGGTTACATAAAAAATTATTTTACAACAAAAATATTTGATTTCTGAGTATTCTGCGTAGGTTTTATTTTTTATACATGTGTGTTTTGATACATTGATACCTTACAAGATGTGTTCAATGCCATCTCCAAATTAAATTGTCTTTATGCTGTTTCTTCTCTAGTTTTTGCCAATCAATAGATAAATACTATTCTGTGAGGAAGAGGAGGAACCATTACAGTACAAAACTGCTATAAAGCTTATAAAAATATCAAAAACATTTTCTTTCAGGACGATAAGAGTACCCAAATGTGCCATATGACACCACGTGGAAGGAATGTGTACTAAACGAAACTTCAATAAGTATAACTTAGCGGTACTGAATATTCAATACTGAATTGAAGAAGTAAGATATTTAAAAAAATAAGAACATTTAAGTCATAAATTTGTTCCAAAAATACAATGCTTAGAAAACGAAATAAAAAGCAATTCCTGATGTCGCGTGTAATCGTTTGTGGTTTAACACCAACCGCCGGGGCTTTTGAATATGAATCGACCAAGTGAAGCGAAGACGATCCATTAAAATCTCCCATTTTCCATCAGCCTTCCATCAGGCGCCAACTTCCTCTGAGCGCCCGCCGCCTGAGCGTTGTGTGCCCTTCCCCGCGCGCCGGCGGCGTCGCCCAGCGGCGCGAAGGGCGATGGGCGATGGGCGAAGGGCGAAAGGCGGCCGAGCGGAAGGCGGCCCGCGACGCATCGACGGCCCATCGGACTTCAAAGGCCTCTCCCAAGGCGCCGGCCGCGTGGGCGGGCAGCGCCCGCGACAAGCGACCTGGCGGGCGCGACCCGGCGGAAGGAGGGTAGCAGTGGGCGGGGCGTGGAGGGGCGACGGGATATGTATGGCAAGCGATGAGGAGGCGGTGGAGGAGCTAGCTCACGGGTGTCCAACTTGCGAGGCTATAAGGGCCACAACTAAAAGCGATAATACTGGGTGGACGGCGGCAATAGTGTACCGGTTATATTATATTATATGTAATATATAATATGTATAATATGCCGATCTGATGGCCGAGATCGCTAAGGCAGTAGTGCCGGAGTGGTCTCGGACCAGAAGATCGCGGGTTCGAGTCCCGCCTCGGGCATGGGTGTATTTGTGTGTGTCTGTATGAGTGTGTCGTCCTTTCACTCATTATCATCATTTCATCTTTCATACCCCCAGGGCTAACAACCCTGGGGGATAAAACTCGGATTCAGTAAAAATACTGATCCCCCCAATTGAAGTTACATGCACCTGCTACCGCGATATATGATACAGAGCCACGGTAAAATGCAGGATGTATGAACGCGTGGTCCTAGTTGGCCGATTCGCGAGCAAATATATATATATATATATATATATATATATATATATATATATATATATATATATAAAATATGTGATATATATGTTATATTATGTATAATATTATATTATATGGACCGGTTATGGTATCGGGCTGATATACCCAAGTTGGCGAGTTCAAACTCGATCAAATTCGTAGATTTGTAGGGGCGGTACAACCTTCGTACGCCGTCCTTCGGAGAGGAAGTAAGGCCGGTTGTCCCATGTTGGTAGATTTACTTGCATGTAAGAGACCCTCAAGCCTAAATGGCGCCTCTGAACTAAACTCAAACGTCCGGTTTTGTCGCCAAAATAAATTCCTCCTTTCTTCGCTAGTTGGTGAAAGGAGCGTAGCGAAATTCGGGTGGTCAGACGAAAAAGCGAGCCTGATGGCCCCAGTATCTCCACGTAAAATAAGGCATCAATTCAACTCATATTTTCATTACGTGGGAGTTACACATCTGACTTTACCGTACTGTTGATATCGGCAGTTTGCTTGGCTACTCTGAAGCGGGGGGGAGAGATGGCACCATGCGTGATATCAGGCCTCACCAAGTGAAACACGTTGAGATTTTTATGAATTTCTGAACATTCTAGAAAAAAATCCATCAATATAAACTTCACTCATAATTGCATTAAGTGGGATTTGGCCCCGATAACGAATTTTTGCGCGGAAAGTTCTCGCCCGAGAAGGAATTTTTTGAAAGATACTTTTTTGCTTAATAAATTTTTGTATGCCGTCAGATAGAGAATCGTGTGATTGGTACATGGTGGTTAGGCGGTGATGAAGCGAAGTGCATGATGGGAAGGCAGTGGAGCAGCGAGGTGCATGACGAGAAGGTGGTGGAGGAGCGAGGTGCATGACGAGAAGGGAAGGCGTGGAGGAGCGACGTGCATGACGAGAAGGTGGTGGAGGAGCGAGGTGCATGACGAGAAGGCGGTGGAGGAGCGAGGTGCATGACGAGAAGGCGGTGGAGGAGCGAGATACATGACGAGAAGGCGGTGGAGGAGCGAGATGCATGACGACAAGGCGGTGGAGGAGCGAGATGCATGACGAGAAGGCGGTGAAGGAGCAAGGTGCATGATGGGAGGGCAGTATAGGAGCGTGGGGCTTGATGAGAAGGCCCTAGAGGGGCGTGGTACATGATGAGAAGGCTATGGAGGGGTGCGGTGCTTGATAAGAAGGCCGTAGATGGATGTAGTGCATGATGAATAGAAACGTGTAGCAAACAGATGCACCAGGGAAAGGTTTTGCGTCAGGGCGCGGCCCCTGGATCTAGACACGAAGGATCACGGGCAAGAGGCGATGACTTGGATTGAGGTACACTTAAAGGAGGTGCAGCCTGTGGCGGGTGAAGTGATGGATTGCTTTATTAGTGCTGTCGGACACGCCGATTCAAAGGTCATTAGTTCCGTAAGCGTAGTGCATGTTTTTGATCGTAATCTTACTCTGTTGAGTGGCGAGATCCAGCGCCGACCTACTCTTCCGCTTGTAAGGCTTCACTCAATCAAGTATCTTCCCCAGCCGGGTCTAGCTTTAAGCCCCTGAATGGTCTCACGACATGTGTGGTAGCGTAATGCATCAAAGATTGTGGAAGTAAGAGGTAAAGATGAAAAGGAGAAGAGGAAGGAAAGATCGTGCGCGGTCCATGGCCCGTTTGTTAGGGTACTGCTCTGGCATTCGCCTGGTGTTGATCGGAGAAACCCCAGAAAACGGTCGATCAGAGCAGTCGACGCTAGAGTGCTCTTCCAGACAGCAGCTGAATTCTGCCTATTAGGTATCCAGTTCGAGTCGAAAATCCTGCCACCGTCGGAACTCTAACCCTAGGACCTCCCGGACAGAAGCACAGCGTTGGACGATGGAAGTCAAGTGAGAGCGTAGGCTTCCGCGGCCGGAGTCAGTATTTACTAGGCTGTCCGGGTGACGCCGCGTCCATGGCGAAGGTGCCGACGTTTCGGTCGCCATTCTGCGACCTTCTCAGGGCGTATTGCAATACGCCCTGCAATACGCAATACGCCCTGAGGAAGGTCGCAGAATGGCGACCGAAACGTCGGCACCTTCGCCATGGACGCGGCGTCACCCGGACAGCCTAGTAAATACTGATGGAAGTCAAGATTCCAAGCATGGCTTGGAACACCAAGTGACGATTCAAGGATGGCGGTGGGGGCGGGGGTGGGACGTAGCGCGAGTAGGGAACGGGGCAAGTGGGATGACGGCAAGCGGTAGCTTGGAGTTGCAGGGAGGGTGGCGGGAGGTGGGCGGGCGCGGCTGGGACCGCGCAGGTGGGATGCCGGCCACGGGGGCGGGCGGGGCAACGGAGGCGGGGGGAGGGGCGTTGGTAGGGGAAGCGTGGGCGGAGGGGAAAGGCGAGGCGCGGAAGCGATGGGGCGAAGGGCGACCGCGAATGGAATGCGTGGGGCGGGCGGCGTCCAGAGCTTCGCCCGCGGGCGAGGGCCTTCAAGAATGTGAATAATATCCGGCGCCCTCCCAGCGCGGGGGGGAGGGGCTTACAAATTCCGACCCCGGGGCGGGAAAAATATGCCGGTTACGTGGACTTCCGGGCGCGACGCCGGCGGCTGCGGCCCGGATGCCGCGTGCGCCCATTGGTGGAGCTTCAGATTGCCCCCACCCCCACGCTCCTTCATTTCGTCTTCCTCCTTGGCCTGCGCCATACAGCTCCTTGCGTTTTCCAGTTATTCGCTCTCCCGCCCTTTATGATTCTCACCAGACACTTATCATCGCTAGTGGCAGGGAAGGCGGAGACTCGAGGACACGAAGGTAATGACTTGTTCGCCTACGTCAGGCGGAAACTAATGATTTGCATTCTCTTTGGTGCATCTAAAATGGAAAATGGTGACCTAACATCATAATATCCTTGAATTGTAGTGGAGATATTTACCGTTTGACTGCACTGTGCACTATTTGATAAAAGATTGTTCCTTTCTTTAGGATAAAAGTCTTCTTTTTTCGTTCTTCCAGTTTCCTCTATTTTCATACTTTCACTGTCGTAAACCTTTTGTGTTTGTGTGAATGTATAGCCCAAATGTAATATAAGGATATGCGCACTGAACTTCTCTTTGACCGACGGAAGCGAAATTCTGTGATAATCCGACTGTTCAACATTTTGATAGTGGGTGAATTTGTTATGGTCTCATGACCAAATTCTTGTCTTTTTAAACCTTAGTATGAATATTTCTTGAAGTCTTAAAAACGGCGTATAATAATTATTTTATGTTTTTCGGTTGCAAGATCTTCTGTTTACAGAAAGCACTCATAAAAATGCATTTTTTTTCGTTTTTTTAACTTCTAAATGATAAAACTTCTAAAAACATTATTTGTTCTTAAAGAATGAAATAAAAAACCGTATGTATGAAGGTTATCATCTTTGAATATAATAGCTGCTTTAATGGATCCGTTTCAGATAATGATCACGCAACGTCTACTTTCCACATATTAATTATTTAATAAACAGAGTGCTAAGACATCTCTGACCTTATTCTGTTCCTGAAAGTTAGATTTTTGACAGAGAGAATTTTCAGCCTTCGTCAATTGTTGTTTCTTTTGAGTGTCTTCTTTGAATGTCTCCTGTCGACGTATGACCTCTAACTGTTCACGATAAATTACTGCGGCAATTATCTCTTCTGCTTGTTATTTTTTATTTGCTTTTTCTAGAAATTGTATGGACAGCGGAGAGGCGGAGAGAATATAGCTCTAAATTAAGCTATTGATTGGCGAAGAATATAAAACCATGTAACCGAAGGCGAAGGTTTTCTAGTTGAACGTTGCCAACACGAAACGGAGTTGGCCGGCCGCTCCTGCCCGTTTGTCGCGAATGAGCTGCGTGCGCTGCCCGCTGTCGCCTCGGGGGCGGCTGCACTCGGCCACCTGTGCCCTCACACGCTCGCCACCCATCGGACCTCCATCCTGCCCCTGACCTACCCCACCCCCGCCCCGTCCTGCGCCCGCTCTGCCCACGCCCTGCTCCCGCCTCCGGCCCCCACCTTGCCCTTGCCCCAGCCGCGGTCCAGCCCCGCCGCACCCCTTCGCCCTATGACCTGACTCGCCTCGCCACCGCCCGCTGCCACACCCCTGCGCGCCGTCCCGTCCCGCCCTGCCCCGCCCCACCCCCGCGATCGTCCCGGCCACCCCGTCTCACCCACGCACCGCTCCCACTCCACCCTGCCCGCGCCTCGCCCCTTCCCACTACCGCCCCCCCACCCCGCTCCCGCCTGGCCCCTCCCCCGCCCTCGCCCCGCTTTGCTCCCACCCGCCACACCCACCCCGCTCCGCACCCGCCCCTTCCCGCTCCCACCCTGCATCAGCCCCGCCCCTCCCCGCTTCCGCCCCGCCCCGCCGCTCTCCCGCCACGTCCCTTCCCCACTTTGCTCCCGCTGCTCCCCCGCCACGCCACGCCCTTCCCTCGCCACTTCCCTCCCCCGCTTTGCTCCAGCTGCTCCCCCGCCCACCCCGCCCCCCGCCCCACGCCACCTCCCACCCACGACGTCCACTCTCGCTGCTGCTCCTCACCGCTTTGGCTTTACGGTGCAGTCACCGGTGACCCCTGACAAGCGGACACCCAGCCAAGCTTACGTATACACCCAGCCATGGAGAGCTCGCTACTAGAGGTAGAACGAAAAGTTGCCTCTATCAGAGTGGAAGAACGACCTGGTTAATGGTCATAGGATACGCCCCTCTCTTCCCGGATTTGATATAATTTAAATCTACAGTATTTAGCCCTTTAATAAATTAATTTTCTCACTTTTTCTCATAAAAAACTAACATTTTCATTTATTCGTTTTTATTTTAAAATAAGTCTAATTCCTTGTTTCCATGATATAAGCGGTAATCCTTGCTTCCGCTTTACAAATGGTTCCCAATAAAATATTGAGGCAATCTCCATTATTCCGTTCTTTATATAGTCCAATCCGGGTATTTTGATTTTAAACTTCTTTTTTGAAAAGTTTATTTTACTTATCAATCGTTGTCTTTCCAAGAATTTCCGTTTTGTGAGTTACCGTGCGCTTTCCTACACAAATGATGTAATCTAATTGGTACCCTGTGCGTGGGAGGTTTAAAAAGGTTGAGAATTATTTAGTGGGTGGATGGATAATGGTGAACATTGAGTAAAGAAGGGGTTGTTGTGGGAAATAGTAGTTCAAAGAGAATGCCATCAATAGGTCACGAGGTGTCTGAGGAAAAGTTTATGGATTCTTGGGAAGGGTGAGGTGATTTCTCCTAGTAGTACAGATGATGCATTTTAGGCAGATGAAATATCTGGAAATGATGGATAAATGAGTCCAATACCGGACTCAATACGTTTGGGAACTGCGTACAAAATAACGGTACTTTGGTTATAACCATTAGGAATATGTTTTGTAGTGTTTGAAGGTGGCGCAGATTAGATAGAGATGCTATGGACCAAATTGTGATAGCGGAATTAAGAGTTGGGTGGATGATTATTTTGTGTGAAGTGACGGAGGTAGTTAATTTAAGTGTGAATGTTCTGTTGAGTAGAGATGCTTGTCATATTATTTTGTCATCTTTCATTTTTTCCCTCTACATATACTTGTCTCCTTCGAGTGTAGCGGCAGAGGGTTGTTTTTAATCAGCTGTTGAAACGTCATAGTGCACTGTAGCCTCGAGGTTATCATTAATATACGGTCGACGAGTGGCGATATACTGCCTCGGGTATGTACTGCGTTGATACACTTCAGTGCTATTCGATGCGCAAAATCAAATATTGATATAGTGATGAGATACTGTTGGGATTGTATGTAGAAATGAGGTTGTTCTCGTCTTTGCCGCGGTTTTAATTATTGAGCAGAGGAGTGCCTTTAATGGCTTAACTGTTAATATCTGATCTGCCGCTCGGAAGACAAGAATAGATTAGTACGAGTACTCGACAACACTATAGTTAAATGAAATTATGAGAATTGGGGAGTAAAAATTAATATTAAGTTTCCGCAATTCATTTACCGGAATGATAGTGCGTTGCATTTTGTAGCAAAAGGTTTGACCAGGAAAAAAGTCACTTTTTAAATCATAAATATGTAATATTCGATTTAAAAAGCGCACACGAATAAATCTAATATATTAGTTTGTTTTATGTCATATTTAATACGTTTTGTGAGGGGCCCATTTATTGTTATCATTATTATCATAATTATCATAATTATCATAATTATCATAATTATCATAATTATCATAATTATCATTATTATCATTATTATCATAATTATCATTATTATCATTATTATCATTATCATTATTATCATAATTATCATTATTATCATTATTATCATTATTATCATTATTATCACTATTACCATTATTATCATTATTAACATTATTGTCATTATTATGTCATCGGCACCAAGATGTATATACGTACTCTCTGCCAACTACAACAAGATACACTGAAGCAAGTATGAGCGATCGTAATACAGATTGAATTGTACGCCCTTCATTAATCTTTCCTGATATTTTCCCCCTGGAAACGAGCAATAATTCAGAAAGGGTTGAATCCCTGAACGGAACGAAGAGAGAACTTTGCGCCAGGGCGTGTCCCCTCCGCTCGCAGACGCGAAGGCTTCAGTCGCGGTCGTTGCGCGTGAAAAATGCGCTTTCCACAAAACATGATGGATTTTTACGATGTTCTGGCATTTGTTCCGTCATTGTTTCGACCGAATTACCACCATCATTTACTCTCACGGATTTATCATTTGTAATCTTTGTACGCCCGAATACGTCGCACCCTCGCGAAACTTTGGAACCCCTCAAACAAATTGGACAAATATTTCCCAGGCAGAGATGTAAATCAAAGAAGATATTACTGAAACATTCGTTAGAAATGTGTTCTTTCTTTTGTATTTTGCATTAATATCGTATCGTTTTTAACTACGTGTTAACTAAATAGGTACCGTTACATACTAACTCCTACGTACCGCACTACCTCTATTCTATTAATATAGAATACTGACTTTAAATTCTGCAAAATAAAAATTAAATGTTGTTTATGGTGAGAAATAGTCATTTAGTTACTAAATTGATTCTTCTTCTCCCTAGAGGCTTATAACCAAAATTATGGTATTGAGAAATATATAAGTTTTGCCAATGTCAAAACGCGAAAATTTCTAGCATTTGTATTTAATAATATATTGGAGAGAAGAATCAATTCAAGATGATTCAGTAAAAGTTTTGATTATGTATAAAGAAATTGCTTTTATGAATATATTTTTAACATAATTACAACATATTTCGTAATAGTTCTCAAAATGATATTTTTCGGAAACTTTTAAAGGGTTTTTGGAAATAATAAAATGATGCAATGAATAATATGAACAAAACTAAATGAATAAAACCATGAGTACAAAGCATAATTATCATTTTGCTAGACATTTCTGTAAAATACATTCAATTCGTTTATGACTATGGATGACAAAAAACTTTATTTTGGCAAAGGAAACAGTTTTTCTACATATTTCTTCATCAATATATATAAAGACAATTGTTTATGTAGGTTAGTTAAATTTGTTTCCCTGTAAACAGAGTTTTATTTCTTTTTATGAACCATCATTTACAAAGATTATTTGACATAAACAAATTGCTCTTACCTGTAAACAGAGAAACGACAATTAAAGCTGACTAACCGCTTCTCTGTTTACACCACTTACTTTAATAACTTAAATTAAAATATTTGTCAACAATCGTCCCACTCATTCCCTCTAGCGGTCCTTCGTTTCAACCTCGGCGCAACCACTCTTAAGCACGCGCCAATATATATATATATATATATATATATATATATATATATATATATATATATATATATATATATATATATATATTGTGACGTACCTGATTGTCGGTACTTTCCACTGCAAATATCAAGGTTATAAAGGACGGGTGTCTTACTCGTGAATGGGTCTTCAGAGGGAATTGATAATACATTGGTAAATCAAAGTAATAAATTAGTATAAACACAAATACAATTTATTCATAAATCAACGTCTAATACACCTGATTAAATACATAAGACCTCGATGTCTTGGTACCAAGATTCTAGTTACCGTATAATCTTATCATACCTGGGGCCCCATTAAGTAATTCGACTGTCGCAGCTGCTCGCCCTCGGCGACGGCGACTGTTGACCTTCACCGCAGCTCGGCGTCCCCAGGCGGTTGGTGACGCAGACACGTGCCTCGCCGGTCTGCAGTGGCGGCGACGAGAATTCCTCGGCCGCAATCCGGGATGTTTCCGCTTTCAGTTCCACACCCACACACTCACAGCATCTCCTGGATGTCCATTTCGTTCTATCATATACTCGGATGACGTCGCAGCACTCTTTCTCAGTTAATTTCTGCTCCCCTCTTGCAACCGTCGAGCACGTGGTTACACTCCGTGCCGGCATCCATTACACTACCCACTATTCTATTGTTCTTTCCACTGCATTCCTTATCACGAACGCAATTTAGAGTATCTACGGGCTAATCTCTCCCGACTTCCACGTTACCGGCTTCTAATCAGCGATTCTATAAACCTAACACTGTTTCACGTTCTTCGTCTTTGGTAATGTCCTGCTCTGCTTACAGCTAACCGTCTTTTTCCGGCCACTTTCTTACGCTCGCTCTCAGCAACTGTCCTTAACGGCCGTCTCCCGGCTACTGCTTTCAACCGTCGCGCTCGACTCGTAACGGCCGAAATCCCCCCCTCTCTCGCTAGGCCACGGCGGAGGCAGCGTCCACTCTTCCCCCCACCGTTTGTCCTCGCACCTGCCGCTATGCCGCGCAGTTCAAAATGAGTAGTAATTATACTCCTGTACTTTTTGTCTTTAATTGCGTATGGAAACGCTTCCGCGTTTCATCACCTCCTCCTCTTTTTCGGATTTTTCTTGCCGAAGAAAAATTCACTCCACCACTGTCGTCTCTGCCGATAGTAGCACAATCTTATACACTGAATGATACATTATATACACTTATTTTCCTAAAATCAGATTTATACATGATTGTTTTGTCTAATACTAGTAATACACTATCTACACTTCACTGTTGTCCTCACTTATTGGACACGGTCTCAGGTTGTGGAAGTTATAGTGTCCTACCACCTCTTGTCTGTCATTTAACAGTCTAGCCACATTCTTGTCCGTTACCTTGTCTATAAAATATGGCCCCTCATATAACGGAAAAAATTTTGCGTATAATTTTAGGTTTGGGTTCGATACCCTGGGAACCCGTAGCAGTACCGATTGCCCCTCACTAAACTGGTAAGTCTTCTTCTTCAGTTTCGCCTTCCTTTTCTTTCCCGATTTTACCATCGATGCCAGTAGTTCGGAGACGTCAAAGCTGCTGGTATTGGGTAGTTTCGCTGTCGAAACGGAGTGTAGTCCGTGAGTTGAATGCGTAACTGAAATCCCTTGATTGGAGCACGGTTCTTCTGAAATACATCTTTATTTTCTGTCAACAACTGCAACAACTGCTCTTTCTGTTGTGCATTCAATATTTCTATCTGCTTCGTCTGCTGCCTTAACTGTTCCTCTATTGATTCTTCAGACACTACGCCCGTGCATGTTTCATACCCCTCTTCCATCCCCAAATCGAACTCTACCGCCTGGCTCCCCAATTCCACCACTTGACGTTCCAGATCAATAATCGCTCTTTGATCAACCAAGAAATCCGTCCCTATAATTATTGGATGCAATAGCTTCTTTACCATCAGGGCCACTACCTCGTAAATTTGATCGCCAATCGTGGCGTTAAACCTTATCTGCTTCGTGATGGGGCTTGACTTTTTCTGGGTAGCTCCGATCACGTACGCCCTATTCATAGGCAAGCACATTATTTGTTTTCCCTTCGCTTTCAATTCTTCGTAAAGTTCCTCCGACACCACTGTTGTCGTACATCCTGTGTCTACTAATGCTTCCATTTCCACTCCCTCGCATTCTATCTTGATCGTGGGACACTTCCTAATTCTGATCTCTGAACTCTTACATCTCTGCCACGGCTGGGCGTCATGAGTTACTGGCTGCATAGTATTAATGGAGACCACGTTCAATTTATCGTCTTCTATGTCCGCGATGGGGCCACCTTTCATCCCGGACTTTATTGGTTTAAATAATTTCCCTGTCCTCTGCTTGTGCTGGGCTGCGCTGATTGGTCGGGTGCACTCCCACCTCCGCCTCTAGCTGTCTCCGTGCGGTTTGGGTTGGGCCCACTCCACTCCAGTCTTTGGTTCCTCGGCTCCTGCTGCCATCCGTCTCCACCTCTTCCGCGTTGATTTCCCTGGTTGCCGGTGCCCCTATCATTCCCTCGCCCCTGACTTCGTTCCATTCTTAGCATGTTTACATTGCCCTCATTCCTATTCTTTGGGGCGCCTGCAAAGGTAAGGTCATACCCTCCCAACACGTTCTGAAATCTCTCTAAATCGGTATGATTCACGCTGCGTAATAAGTTCTGTACCGTAACAGGGAATTGTCTCGTTAATACACAGATGATTTCTTGATCGTTCATCGGAGGAGATAATGTCTTGTACTCCATGATACGCTTCGTTGCGTATTCACGTAAGCTTCCCATTGAATAGTTGTAGTAACTATTCATCAAACTTATCTTGAAATTCATTTGGATCTCCTCGTTCCAATATCGTTCAAAAAATCGATCTTTGAATTCCTTTAACGATTCGGGAAATACATCAAACGTATCTGCCCACGTCCGGGCGTTCCCTTCCAGCATTAGATATAGGAATTGTATCTTGCATCTTTCCGATGTGTTGATTACAGCTAAATGCCGTTCTGCCGCCCGCATGAATGTGCAAGGATTTTCTTTACCGTCTCCCGAGAACTTCAGTGACCTTGGAGGGGTAAATGGTACCATCCCGCTCGCTGCAATCGGGGATGCCTTGCATTCTTTTACCTGTTCAACCTCGGCTCGTAATGATAAAACTTTCTCTTCGCATTCCCGCTTATTCTCCTTCATTTCTTCCTTGACCGCCAACTGCAGCTTCTTCGCATCTTCTTCCATTCTGCGACCATCGTCCACGACTTTGGCTCGGAGATTCTCCATTTTATCCTCCACTGTCCTAATTTCCTCTCGACATTTGTTATGCATCCCTTCAATTTTCTCATCCTGCGCGGCGATCTTAGCATCTAATTGCTGGTGTAACTTGTTCTCCAGTTCCCCACCCAATCTAATTACTTGGGACTCTAATTCCTTTTTCTGATTCATGAATCAGTCGGAAATTACTTGCTCTTGAATTTCCACTCGATTCGCGATTTTAGTCATCTCACTCCTAGTCAATTTGATTTGTTCTTCCAATTTTCTGTTCTGTTCTTCCCATCTTCGATTCTGTTCTTCCAATTTCCCGTTCAATTCTTCCCTCATTCTCTTCTGTTCTTCTAATATCTTCCCACTCTGTTCATCCAATTTCCCATTCAGTTCTTCGGCCAACTTCCTATTCTGCTCCTCCGCGAATCTTTTCTGTTCATCCGCTTTCCCATTCAGTGCATCTAATTTCCTGTTCTGTTCTTCCGCCTTCCTGCTCTGTTCTTCCGCTAACTTCCTATTCAGCTCCTCCGTTTTCCTGTTCTGTTCTTCTGCGATCCTCTTCTGTTCTTCTGCCGACTTCCTAATCTGTTCCTCCGTTTTCCTGCTCTGTTCATCTAATTTCCTACTCTGCTCCTCCAATGCCCTCATTATCATCTGCATTAAATCTGGATGGGTATCTGCTCGACCCTCCTGATTTGGGTTTCCTATTGCCTGGTTCATCGGTGTTGACGTAATTTTCACCTTTTCATCAAAACAATCCTCCGACGTATCATCCAGTTGGCTTCCAATTGCACTATCCCTGCTTTCCGATAATGTGCTACTCCCAATTCCTTCATCTGACTCCCTTACTTGTCCCACCTTCTCATCCAGGTCCAACACTATGCTTTGCGCCTCCATTTCGTTGCCTTGAACCTCCCGTTCGACCCCAGCTGCACCAAAATGTTCCCACAATCTTTCCATTTGCCTCTTTTGACAGCAATGCAACAGTTACCCTCTTAATTGACTATGCCAATCCCTGCAATATATGCTCTTCACGACTGTTTTAATGCACTATTACCTCAGATACTGAATAATGAATAACGAATCCTCACTCACCACAAAAGGTACAATAACACTAATTCTGTAATCACATAAATTCCCAATCACATACCACTACATAAAAATATCCTTCACAATATATAATACCACTACCACCTAAATAAATATACACTGCTAATGAACTCCTGAAAATTATCACTATCATGACCCCAAATTTATGTAAATCCACTATTTGCTTTTGGATTAATTCGCATCTCAATTACTGCTATATTATATGTGCAACAATCACACACAGTTAAGTGTAATGCCTACTTCATAAAATTCCCTCGGCACTAATGCATGAATATTCCAGATGCATATTTACAATGCTACTAAAAATACTTCATAGGTAATATCATTTCCAATAAATTTTAACATTTCCCATAACCAACCAATGAACAATGCATTACAGAATGTCTATTCAAATCGAGTAATGTGCACAACTTGTACAACAATATCCAGTACCTCTATGGTTATACAAAATTTATTTCTATTTCACAAATTCTTTGGTTGCCATGCCATGAATAACACAAACAATCAAATTAACACTAACCTGCATTACAAAATCTTGGAAGTTATATTGCTCTTTATCACTTACAATATGTGCACTATTTGTTTTCATAAGCCCGGTAAATATAGTAACAAATTTATACTGGTCACTTTTCCAAATAATCCCATATACCTGCCCACTACTAATTCAAATTTTTGTAATTACCAAGTAATCCTGATACTTTCACAAATCTTCACATATATTTTGTCAGTACATATACTGGTGTTTTCTTCCCTCCAAATAATGAATTCTCTTACTGCCTACAAATTACTCTCACATTTACTTTGTTGCGCAATCATTTTATCATACAGTAATATTCATATTCTCAATTCAATTACACACACAGTATTTCCCAATGTTTCATCAAATTCCTCAGAGCCACATTTCTTAAATACACGAGTCCATACTGTTCGGGCGCCAGCTGTGACGTACCTGATTGTCGGTACTTTCCACTGCAAATATCAAGGTTATAAAGGACGGGTGTCTTACTCGTGAATGGGTCTTCAGAGGGAATGATAATACATTGGTAAATCAAAGTAATAAATTAGTATAAACACAAATACAATTTATTCATAAATCAACGTCTAATACACCTGATTAAATACAAGGTGGTTCAAATATGACCGGGACTGATTTTTTTTACGAAATACTTTATTAGCAAAAAATTATTTGTACATGTCATTCTTCAAAGTACTCCCCTCCAGATTCTATACATTTTTTCCAACGTCCTGGGAGCATCCTAAAGCCCTTTTCATAAAAGTCTTTTGGTTGTCGGCATATCCACTCCCGAACACTGTGGATGACTGCGTCATTATCCGCAAATCGCATGCCTTGCAAATGTGATTTAAGCTGTCCAAAAAGGTAAAAATCACTTGGGGCCAAATCTGGACTGTACGGCGGATGTGGTAGAAGGTCCCACTTCAATTTGCTGATGGTTGCCATGGTTGTTTTAGCAGTATGAGGCCGTGCATTGTCTTGAAGGAATGCTACCCGTTTCCCACCTCTCTTCCGTTTGGATCGGATCTTTTCTTTGATTTCTGTTTCCAAAAGTGCTGAATAATAAGCTGCATTGATGGTGTTAGCTTCTGTAAGAAAGTCTACATGGATAACACCCATCCAGTCCCAAAAAAATGTTGCCATCACTTTTCCCGCCGAACGGATCTTCCGCGCTCTCTTGGGTTTTGGAGAAGAGGCGTGTCGCCATTCACGTGATGCCTGCTGGGACTCAGGAATAAAATAGTGAACCCACGTTTCATCAGTGGTTACAATGGACTTCAAAAATGCATCTCCTTCATTTTCAAACCGCATTAGAAGAACACTGGCAGCTTGCATGCGCATCAATTTGTTCTCGTCCGTCAAAGTGCGTGGAACCCACCTAGCATTCACTTTTCTATATTTTAGGTGTTTTTTTATCATGTCTTCTACACTACCCACACTGATGCCAATTACTGATGCAACTTCTTTGATAGTGATGCGCCTGTTCTCACAAATAACCGCATTAACACGATCAATGTTTGTTGGGGTTATGGATGTTCGCGGCCGACGATTATGAGGTTCATTCTCAACGCGCTCTCGTCCCTCTCTGAAACACTTACACCATTCAAACACACGGGTCCGTGAGAGGCACTCGTCCCTGTACTGTTTTTTGAGTCTCTGCAAAATTTCCGACGGTTGAACGTTTTCTCCAACGAGAAATTTGATGATAATGCGTTGTTCCACGCACCGCGGCACCTTTTGTTCACTCATCGTTCTAGCAAGACCCAGACGCGACTGAACAGGTTCTAACCTGCAAAGGAGGGAGGTGGGGGGTTGTGGCTAGATTCTCTCCAGGCGGCGCAGTTAATGCGTATGTCGGGGTATTTGAAAAAAAATCAGTCCCGGTCATATTTGAACCACCTTGTACATAAGACCTCGATGTCTTGGTACCAAGATTCTAGTTACCATATAATCTTATCATACCTGGGGCCCCATTAAGTAATTCGACTGTCGCAGCTGCTCGCCCTCGGCGACGACGACTGTTGACCTTCACCGCAGCTCGGCGTCCCCAGGCGGTTGGTGACGCAGACACGTGCCTCGCCGGTCTGCAGTGGCGGCGACGAGAATTCCTCGGCCGCAATCCGGGATGTTTCCGCTTTCAGTTCCACACCCACACACTCACAGCATCTCCTGGATGTCCATTTCGTTCTATCATATTCTCGGATGACGTCGCAGCACTCTTTCTCAGTTCATTTCTGCTCCCCTCTTGCAACCGTCGAGCACGTGGTTACACTCCGTGCCGGCATCCATTATACTACTCACTATTCTATTGTTCTTTCCACTGCATTCCTTATCACGAACGCAATTTAGAGTATCTACGGGCTAATCTCTCCCGACTTCCACGTTACCGGCTTCTAATCAGCGATTCTATAAACCTAACACTGTTTCACGTTCTTCGTCTTTGGTAATGTCCTGCTCTGCTTACAGCTAACCGTCTTTTTCCGGCCACTTTCTTACGCTCGCTCTCAGCAACTGTCCTCAACGGCCGTCTCCCGGCTACTGCTTTCAACCGTCGCGCTCGACTCGTAACGGCCGAAATCCCCCCCTCTCTCGCTAGGCCACGGCGGAGGCAGCGTCCACTCCTTCCCCCCACCGTTTGTCCTCGCACCTGCCGCTATGCCGCGCAGTTCAAAATGAGTAGTAATTATACTCCTGTACTTTTTGTTTTTAATTGCGTATGGAAACGCTTCCGCGTTTCAATATATATATATATATATATATATATATATATATATATATATATATATATATACTAGCTGACCCGGCCACGCGTTGCTGTGGCTAAAGTTTTTGTTATATTACACCAACATTCACCAATAACAAACGTAAATAGAAGCACTCACGTTGCTTTGGATGTACCGTGTAAAGTCTCCCCAATGTCTTAGCTTTGAATATGCCTGTAATGGAAGGATGTGGTTTTCCTTGTTTCCGTGGCTCCCATTTTTTACTGGATTTGTTCCATGTGAAATAACGTGGAACATCACCAAACACCAATGTCTTCGCGAATTGGCCAAAAACATCAGGTTTTTGACACAATGTAAAAAATTCAGTTAGAGTCGTTTTCGGAGCTTCGAACGCTCTTTGGAGAACATTTTTTTCAGTGAAGTATACACGTTGACCGTTTTCAAGATGTATTGCCAGATGTTGGACAGCAGGATCTCTTTCGTGGATGGGAAAGCTGAGAATATGCCAAATAGCTTCATTGCTGCTAATGTATCTGCCCATTTGGTATCGTGCTATTTCGTCATTTTTATTTATGTTTTGTACTTCAAATATGGCCAAATCACTGCCTTTGTTTACATATTTACAAATATACTTAATTGATTTAACAGAACTGCAAAGCTCAACATTGATATGAGCTTTGTAAGTTTTTGAAAGTAGTGGTGAGTATGGTACCACCCACTGATTATCAAACTCAACTTGATTTGGAAAGTTCGGCAGTCGCATTGTAAATGTGTGGCCACCATTCTCAGTACTTCTGCGGCGATACATTGGATAACCATCAATATCCGTGATCGTGTCATTCGTATACGGCTTTGGGAATTTTTTTTTACATTTTCCATTTTCCATGCACGGTGACATCATGTTGAAAGCACCGCATGGCCCATGGATCATGTGTTTGGTGACAATATCAAATAATTCTTGATCAGTTAATGGGTCTGGAATTTCGGCTGAAATTATTTGATCGATTTCTTCAGGACGGATTCTATCTTTAAGCCAAACCAAAATGTGGGCATGAGGCAAACCTCGCTTTTGCCACTCTATCGTATACAGCCAACAACGTGTGATACCAAAAATTGAATATTTAACAATAAAATCAATTAAGGATTTCAATTTTTGTTTAAACACACGTGCAGTTAAATCATGACGATGAATGGCTTGTTGTTCTGGCAATAGTAAAGTTTGTATCTCTTCCCAATTCGTATTACATGTGAATGTAATAAATAAATCCGGTCGGCCGTAATGACGTACGTAAGTCATCGCATCTTGTATGTATTCCTGCATGTTCCGTGGACTGCCGATGTAGCTTGAAGGTAAAATGAAAACATTACCGATGTCAATGGGATTTAAATTTCCATCGATGTTTCCAGCAACAGCATCTCGTAAGTGAATATATTCTTCCGATCGTAGTTTTGCCTGGTTGAATCGAAGGAATCGCAAGCGTTCGCTTTCGACCTTAGCATACATATCAACAATGTATTGATGGAACAGCTGACGATATCGAAGGATATAATTGTCTTGATGTTGTCTAACCATTATTCGGTGTGCGTAGTAGTTCATTGAGCTAACTTTATTATTTCTGTAATCACCTAAAAAAATAAAAAATAAATGCAATACGAAATTGAAATCTATACATACAGTAAGAAAGTAAATAGATAATTGTAAAATTTACCGGTATTTGGATCATACTGTTTGATATTAAGGTGATATTCATCTTGTCCTTGCCAAAATATCAATGGATATTGTAGTGCGTCATATGAACGGTGTAGATCCGAAATCGTACTGACAGTGTTGTCTCGCCGTGTAATTTTTATAGATCTTTTGTCAACTGCATCACCAACCATGATAACAGCAACCTCATCAACAGTTGGAGCGTTGAATCTACCAGCATGTTCACCTAATGGTACTTTGTCGGCTTTATGACGATTTGATAATTGTCATTTTGCAGTCGTGGCGAAACTCTTTTGATCAATTGAATTAGTTGATTGTGATCTTCTAAAAAATTTTCCAATAATATCACAATTGCTCTTTCCTCTGCTTGTTCAATAAAATTATACAGGCACCGAGTCGTCACGCGCTCTTCACAATCGCCCATAAAATAAATTTGAAGAAATTTCGGATTGTTATCAGGCATTGGCATCAGTGATCCGATTTTATGGTACACCTGGCCTTGAATTTTGAATGTAGTTTCAAAATTACGTCCATCGGATGCACGATCGCAAATTTTAGTTGCCCCAAATGACGTCATTTGGAAGCAAGAATTAAATTTGCGTATCTTACGCAAAAATAATTTGGAATCATCTGAATTGCCAGTAAGAAGGGATAATAAAGGCTCCGGCGGAGCGGGTAGAGGTGACAGCACAACTTTTCCTGATGCGCAGCACATGCCGGCTGCTTCATTCCGAAATTTCAATGCCTGACAATATTGACATACTTTATCCATTCCACCGATAGCAATTTTTGAATGCGCCGAGTAGTTAATATCTGGTGCATATTCAAAGGCAAGCCGAACGAATGATGCACGTGTTAATGAGCGACTGATCCGTTGCCTTTGTCGATCTAGTCCTCGTATTGTAGCTATGTTTCGTTCTCGTGCCGCTCTTGTTCTCGTAATATTCTGTTGCAGACGTTCGTCACGCTGTTCTTGAGATTCTTGTGTACGACTTTCTGCAGTCCTGATTCTTTGAGCTGCATTTCTTGTTTCGATTTGTTCTGGTAATTGCTGAGCTCTTTCAACACGTTTGCGTCGTGACCCTTTGCTGCTCGCGTTGTTGAGGTTAGATTTTTTCGGTGGCATTTGACTGAAAATAATAATAATCGTTTAAATATTAGAAAGAGGAACTGAAAAACATGTTATCATAGCACATTGAAATAATAAGTGCAAAATAATTTTAAATGGAGGTTAAATAATCTTAATATATATAAATCTCGTGTCACAATGTTCTTATGATATTCTCTTGAATACGTACGTTCGAATGTTTCGTTCTCGTGCCGCTCTTGTTCTCGTAATATTCTGTTGCAGACGTTCGTCACGCTGTTCTTGAGATTCTTGTGTACGACTTTCTGCAGTCCTGATTCTTTGAGCTGCATTTCTTGTTTCGATTTGTTCTGGTAATTGCTGAGCTCTTTCAACACGTTTGCGTCGTGACCCTTAGCTGCTCGCGTTGTTGAGGTTAGATTTTTTCGGTGGCATTTGATTGAAAATAATAATAATCGTTTAAATATTAGAAAGAGGAACTGAAAAACATGTTATCATAGCACATTGAAATAATAAGTGCAAAATAATTTTAAATGAAGGTTAAATAATCTTAATATATATAAATCTCGTGTCACAATGTTCTTATGATATTCTCTTGAATACGTTCGTTACACTGTTCTTGAGATTCTTGTGCATGACCTTCTGCTGTCCTGATTCTTGGAGCTGATTTTTTACCATAGCTGCGCCATCTATTGATTACTTACTCAACCCAGTCGAAAGGTGTCGACATCTGTTAGAATCATTTGGAGTTAACAGATAATTGTGACTGTCAAATAATAACAGACAAATAATTGACGATGATACCATCAGATTCTCTGGGGTATCTTTCGCAGGGTCTCTTTCGTGGTGAAAGCCACAGCAACGCGTGGCCGGGTCAGCTAGCTGATTGTTGTAATCTTTCTTCTTAATATATATAAATCTCGTGTCACAATGTTTGTCCTCAATGGACTCCTAAACCACTTAACCGATTATAATAAAATTCGCACACCATGTGCAGTTCGATCCAACTTGAAAGATAGGATAGTTTAAATCTCAAATTATAGTCACAATTTTAATTTATTGCTAATTATTTGTCTGTTATTATTTGACAGTCACAATTATCTACAATTATTACAACAATTAATTAGCAATTATTCAGACAAATAATTAGCAATAAATTAAAATTGCGACTATAATTTGAGATTTAAACTATCCTATCTTTCAAGTTGGATCGAACTGCACATGGTGTGCGAATTTTATTATAATCGGTTAAGTGGTTTAGGAGTCCATTGAGGACAAACATTGTGACACGAGATTTATATATATTAAGATATATATATATATATATATATATATATATATATATATATATATATATATATATATAAGTAGATACACAAAAACACAATTAAAACTACACAGTTTCAGTTTCAGAGCGGAGCACCACACACAATGGAAAATATTGCTTGTTATGACGTAATGAAAATAACTGCGCGGTTATTAACTTCGGCATTTCAAAATAAATTTTTGGACATTGTGGAATGAACTATGAGTGATCATTTAAACAGATCCCCGAATCAGAAGTGCGTAATATACTCTTAAAAAAGAGAATGTCTTGTTTGTAGAATTTGTTGACATACAATAATTTCGTGTAAAATTATTTTTTTCGTAAATTTATTGAATCGGAAATCGGTATTTATATTATACTGAATCAAAATACTATTGAAATCCAATTCCAGGATTAAAATTGATAAGCAAAAGAAAACAAGTTCTAAGCTCCCGACTGACCCCCGACGCGGGTGGCAGTGAAATGTATGCAACTGTAAATGCAAATAAGAGGTGAGGATAGATAGAATAGGACAAAAAGAAGCAAGGAAAGATGGCGCGAAAGTACTGCTTGGAAATTCGCCTTGTGTTGATCGGTGAATCCACAGAAAATGCTTTACTGAGTATGAGACATCATGAAGAATGACAATACATGTCCATTAAAATTAACCAAACTGCACCTTTTAAAGTCATCCGAATTGCACTGAGTATGAAAGACATGGAGAGATTCGTTTTAAATTTGCAATAGTTTTAAAAATGGAAGAAAATCACTTGAAACAATCATCATTATACATTACCATGCTATCCAAATACTCATTTCGGCCAGTGCTTACACAGGCACTTGTCCAAGGGTCCCGTAGAGGCGCATAGAAATAGAGAGAAGGGAAGAGGTAGTACACATTTGAAGTCGTGGTTCGTGGACCCATTATCAGCGGTTATAAGCAGGCAGACCGCCATCTTCTCAGAATCTCCCTTCCTACTTTCCAAATAGGACGGGAAAGCGGGATGAGAAGGAATGTCCATTTTTGTAGTTGGTACTGGGCGGTCTGAAACAGTTTCGACGTTGTCACAAGAAGCTAACATTAAGATCGAACCCGGATTCTACCTGCGATGCTTTGAGTCCGGACTGAAAAGTAGGGACCTCCTGTGTGGTTTTGAGTACACAAGTCAAGTAATTGGAAACAATAATTTTAATAGTTTGATTCGTATGTATAAAAATTACTGGAAGCTATTAAAAATTGCATAAAGTAACTAAATATATTTGAAAGAATATTAAGTTGTGAATCTCAGTAAAATGAAGCTGTAATTATTATTGAAGTGAATATTAATTTTATGTTTATATTTAAGTTTTAAAACTTTCTCCTCCCTGGTACTGATGAAACTGGATTTATTTTTAATTTGGCTGAAGCTAAATTTAATATTTATTTTATAGCAAGGTATTAAATTATTATCTAACATTACCAAACAATTGCCAAAGGCAAATATCCAAAATAGAATTTGTAAAATTTTTATGTGTTTTGGGAGTGGTTGTCCGTCTAACTACGAAAATAAAATGTTCACTTCTTTCATGTACATTCTCTTGCAATGATGTGCAGGTTCCTATACAAGATACTGACGACAAATGCAATGCCACTTCTCGTATAGGTCTCTTCTGAACTAATTTACAAATGTTGGATAAGCTACTTCATTTTAAAATAAGACGATCTAAAAGGAACCGCAGGTACAATTAGGTTGTTCTTTCCAATAGTCTGACCTCAGTTCTTTTCTATTGCTGCTTAGAAATCACTGTGCCCACATATCAGTCGTAGGAAAGAAAACCATTATTCGTAATGGCAATTTGAAGAATCAGTATGCCGACGTATACAGCGCAGATTCCTCTGTCGGCAAACCCTCGACACTAAGGTTGTCGATTGTAATCACGCATGAGTAATGAATGATTTTACATTTCGATAGCATCATGAAAGATAAATGCAAAACAAATATAACTACTATAAATTATCGTATCTTTCGTTATTTCATAATTGCTCCGCAATGTCAAATAACAAGTGGCTGGTATTGGTTGACCGGTATGGCAATACACCACGAGGTAAATTAAAAGACTTTTTTTACTACCATCGGCGAATTTCAAACGAAGCAGGTAAGCCAACGAGCACGTCTCATGCCCTAAAATTCACGATTCTATACGAATACACAGGTATCAAAAGCATCCGATTCAAATCAGCTTATTTGCCACTTCATCCTTCCGTTTCCACGCAGAATTTCACGCACCCCCCACCACCACCTTTTCCCCCGCACATCCCCCTCCCCCTTTCTCCGGTCGCGAGTCCTCCCTCGCGCCGGCCATATGAAACGTTCAACCGCCGGTGGGGGGATACGCCACGCGCCCTCGTGAATAATGCAGCAGCCACCACGCGATTCCCACTGCCTCTTCCCACCGCTGCCTCATCCTTCCACCACGCCCTTCCCTCCACCCCTACCGTTCCTCGTTGTCCCAACTCTCCCACGCTATCCACCAGCACCCGCACCCACCACCGTGTTTGCCATGCTCTCCCTTATAGACAAAACCAACCCCTAACACGTGACCACTCCCTTAGGAATTACACTATCCCTACTAGACCACCCCTACTACACCACCCTTGCTACATCACCTCACCCCTAACACGTTACTACGCCCCTACGCACCACCACTACTACACTACCCCTATTGTACCACTCCTACTATACACGCCTACTACATCACATCACCTCCAACACGGTACCATTCCTCTACGCACCATACCACACCTACTTAACCACCTCGACTGTACCACCGTTACTACATCACCTCACTCCCTCCGCTTACCACTCCCCTAAGCACCGCCCCACCCGTACTACTCTACCCCTACTGTACCAATCCTACTGTACACCCCTACTACATCAACTTCACCTCTACCACGTTACTACTCTTTTATGCACCACACCACACCTACTAAACCGCCACGACTGTACCCCTCCTACTACATCACCTCACTCCCACCGCATTACCACTCCCCTACGTGCCACATCACTCCTACTACAGTCCCACACTATATCGATCTTACTACGTCACCTCACCCCTACCTCACCCATCCACACAACACGAACTCACCAACATTGGCTTCTCTTTCGCACGCCACTCATATTTATCCTGCAACCCCGCCTCTTACGCGCCGTTCCATCCTTTACATGACATGACCTGACTCCACCAGCTCCACCCCTACTCTTCCACAACTTCCCCCGTTCTACGCTGTTTCATTCCAGAAACGCTGCCACACATCTCCGTCTCCACCCAAACCGCTCCTTCTCAAGCCGGCCCGCCCTTGCATCATGTTTCCCTCCTTAAACCTTGCTCCCAACAGTCAAACGTCTTCATCCCTCCCAGGTCGACACACTCCTTAATCTCGGTTTGGCTGCTCCTTAGTTTACTCCCCATCTCTCGCCGCACTACCCATCCAGGTCGTCCCACATCTCAAATTTCGCTCATTACCACCTACGCGACATTTCCCTCCAACGTCGCTCCACGCCTTTTTGCCCAATTACGCCCACGCACATTCCACGACACCCCGTCCCTTTTCGCTGTCTTTCATCCACGTCTCTCTCATTTTGTTCATTCCCTCCTCGCTTCAATATGTCTCCTTTCCTCCCACTTCACGTCACCTCTTCTCTCCCCCTCACGCCAGAATCCTTTCACGGCACCTCGCCCCTCCCCGTCCCGTCCTTTCCCTATCCTGCCACGTTGCTCCGCCACTTCTCACACCTTGTCGTCCCTTCCCTTAACATGGAGCTTGTTCCGGCTAGAACGGTGCCGTAATGGTAGGAGATACCTAGTTAGGGAAACCCCACTTATCGGTGGGAAAGTCGCTGCCGGATCTCACTATCCAGCGAGCAAAGATTTCCGACGACTTCCATGAAAAAGCATGCACGTCACTTACGGAACAATGACCTTAGTAGTTGTGGGACCCAGAAGCAGTAATTAATCAATCGCCTCTGTTCTTCCCCGTCGACCAACTCCCTTTCCCCTCTCACCCTCTATCTTCCTCCCTCGCCGCCTTCTTGCCTCTACTCCTCCCACTTCACTACGCCCCTTCTTACCCCATCTCGCACTCTCGCCCCTTCTCACCCTCTCACTCCATCTTACACTCTCGCGCTCTCTCGCCCGCGCCCTTCCACATCGTCCTTCTCCTATTCTTAGCCCTTCATCCCCTCTCTTCGCACTTCGCCCTTGCATTCTCTGCTGAATTTTGGTCGCCTCCTTTCATCTTCCTTCCAGAGCTTTAACTCCCCCGCGTCCCAATGGAAGGTGGTGAGGAGTCACTGTATTCTCCCGATAAGCGAGGCGCAGATCTGGGTACGCGAACATTTTTTTCCCCGACTTGAAAGAAAGACTTGGGGGGCGCTGACAGCCCGGCAAGATTGCATCTCCAGTCAGTACCATTTGTCCCGGGCCCTTGTTCAACGTCGTATATGTATATGAATATCCTTTTAAGAATGACTGATGTCTGCGAAGAATTGTAATTACGACAGAAGGATATTAATGTGGAGTGTCTTCCGTGTGTGATTTACTGCTCCTGGCGCCCGATGATAAAATGCAGCCCCGCGATTCCGCCCTTTCGCGCTCGGGTCTTCACTTTTTCAACTCCCCGTTCTCCTCGGCGACTGCGTCCACGGCCCACCATCTCATGCAATTTTACCTTCTGCGGTTTGTGACGCCCGTACCGGGAGAGGTGGCTCTGGGCATCAAATGATGTCATTGCAGTGCCTCTGAGTGGGAGGTCCTAGGTTTCCTCTTCTAATAGTGACAGGATTTTCAACACTAGCGAGATAGCTAGATTGAGTGCTGTCGCTGTCTGGAGGAGAATTCTAGCGGCAGGCTGCACTGATCGGTAGTTATCCGATCACCATCTCGGGAATTCCGGAGCAATACCCTACTAAACCGGACCGCGCGTGATTTTTTCTTCCCATTCCTTGTCCCATCCACTGCTTACACACACACTTACACTAACATGCACTACACTACCACACATGCCGGGAGACCGGTGAGGAGCTTAGAGTTTGAATTGAATTGAATTTGCCTTATTTTACGCGGCGAGACTCGGGCCATCAGGCCCGCTCTTCCGTCTGACCATTTCGCTACGCTCCTTTCATCAACTAGCAGAGGAAGGAGGTATTTCTTGGGCGAGAAACAGGCGATTTTGAATTTAGCTCAGAGGCGTCATTTAGGCTTGAGGATCTTTTACATGCAAGTAAATCTACTAACATGGGACAGCCGGCTTTACTTCCCCTCCGAAGGAAGGCGTACGAAGGATTTTGTCGCCCTAAAAATCCACGGCTTCGATCGGGTTTGAACCCGCGAGCTTGGGTATAACTGTCCGGTACACTAACCGTCACACCATCGCCGCCGCGATAGAGTTTGTCCCGGATGGTTCGGTGCCTTGCCGGTGTGAGATACCTGGTTGAGAAAAACTCCACTAGCCGACAGGTAGATCGACGCGGGATCTTGCCATCCAGCGGGACACGATCACCAGCACCACCCGAGCAGAAAACTCGCACTACACTTACTGGAATAATGACATTACCAGTTAACGCGCCAGGAATCACTAGTAATCAATCACTCTACGTTGTGTCACTGCGTCAGGGTCCACAAATGACCAGAATTTGGCAATCTATGTAAAATGAAATTGGATCAAGTTTTATGTCAGTTAATCACGTTGGTATAAGTATTTCTATTTCTTTAATAAACGCTGAGTAATATTAGAATCTTTCTCACACAGTTTACCGCGTTTATATTGACACAACTCACGCATGATCTCCGCAGTTGGGGTGCAGTATAATGCAACGGATTTTTACTTTTGACACAATGATTTGTAAAGTGCAAATTGTTTCATTTTCATTCAAGGGCTGTAAATTTCGGAGCGAAGATGTAAACAAGAGGTTAGTATCATGCAGACCCTCCTGTAATCACAGCTATGTCTGTGTAAACGAGACTCAAGTGTTCCATTAGCTATTCTAAGAGTATACAATTTTTTATTGCTTTTATTCATGTGTTATGTTCCTCGTAAACGACTATTCGCGCCAAATTAGCTCCTCCATATTCTATTCCGTTCCTCCGCAACTGGAACAATTTGCCTAACAGCATTAGCCAAAAGTGAGACGCGCGCAATTTTGAGCACGCGGCCAAGTGTGCGGGGGTTGGTAGCCGTGGCGGAGGGGCCTTTACGCGAGATTTAGGGAGGGCGGCGGGGACGGTCACCCGGCCCATGAATTTGTATGTCGCCGCACGCACCGGCCACCGCGGGGACCCTGAGGTACGCCGCGCCGTCCCCGCCGCCCTCCGTTGGTGAACCCCCCACCTTCCGCTCCCCCTCCGCAGCTCTCATCTTGTCCTTCGCTGCGGATCCTTAAGCCGCCCTTGCCTTCGCTGCCTCTACCTTCCCATCTTCCTTTTGCCATTGCTACCCTGTATTTTGGCGACTCTGGCTTCTCCAATGGCTTCACTCCGCTTTCGCCGCCCATGCCTTCACCATCCTCATCTTCATTGCCTCTACCCAGCCTGTTTTGCCATTGCTTCCTTGTGTTTTGGCGACTCTGGCTTTATCACTTCTTCACCTATGGCTTCTATGGCCTGCTATGGCTGCTATGGCCTTCTTCACCAATGCCTTCGTCATCTTCAGCTTCATTGCCTCTACGTACCAGCTTTTGCCAACGCTACCCCGACCTTTTTCGTCTCTGGCTTTATCATTCGGCCTTCACCGCCCATGCCTTTGCCATCCTCATCTTCATTGCCTCTACCTACCTGCTTTTGCCATCACTACCCCGTCTTTTGCCTGCCCCGTTCTTTTTCGTCACTGGCTTTTTCATTAGGCCTCTACCGCCCCTGTCTTCGCCATCCTCATCTTCATTGCCTCTATTCAGTCTGTTTTGCCGTTCCAACCCCGCATTTTATCAAATCTGGCGTGATCAATCTAACTTCACCTCACATGCCTTTGCCATATTCATCATCATCTCTACCTTCGCCCCTAATTTTCACATTTCTACCCTGTCTTTTGCCTGCTCTGGTTTTTTCACTCCGCCTTCGCCGACTATGCCTTTGCCATCCTCTTCACAGCCTCCGCCTTCCCCACCTATACGATCACGCTATATCGCTCTCTGTCTTCGTCACTCCCGCCTTTGTCACCATCATTTTCAACTTCGTTATTCTTTTCGCCTTCATCAATTCCGTCTTCATTGTCTATACCTTACCTTCCTGTTCCTTCGTTACCAAATTTGTCCGTCTTCCTATCTCCGCCTTTGCCCATCCACTTTCGCCATCCGGGCTGTTCCTCTTACCAAATTCGTCTCTCCCACAGCCCGGACCTTTTTTTTGAAAACCCCACGTTCTCTATGCTTGCCTTGACGCCCACGTCTGTGAGGTGCCAGCTTACCTTTGCCATCCTCCCTGCCCATGCTACCTCATGCCTCCCTGCTACACCGCCCAACTGCTCAATCGGGGTCTCTCCCCTGCCACCTGTCGACTTCCATGTTTGTGCACCCTCCTCAACTCCTCGCCTGCTCAGCTTCGTCTCTCAGCCCTCAGTTTCCCGTCATTTGCATTACTCTCATCGCTGTCAGGGGAACTTGTCCCTGTCCAGACGCCCCTGAGATTCTCCTCGCCTGTGACACCTTATCCCTTGCTTCCGTCGATCTTCCATCCTCCTATTCCTTCCTCCTGCTCCTCTCACACCTTTATGTCTTGCCTCCTTGGCACTACACTTCACAATCCTTGGCCATTCACCACTTTCCTTACGAAGGTTTCATATCCTAAACACCTCCTTCAGACCCTACCTCCGGGGAAATAATCCTTCTATTCCTTCGTTCCACGTACTTTCCTCAAACTTTTCTATTTTTCCTCTTTGGCGCTTCCCTTCTCCACCCAGTTTTGCCACTTCTTCTCTTCGGTTTATTCCCCATTTCCCTCTTCAAGGTTTCGTTTCCCAACCACCTCCCTCCGGACAAATGTTACTCCTATTCCTTCCTTCCTCGTGCTCTCCTCACACTCTTCTATCTTTCCTCTTCTGCGCTCCCTTTCCCGTACCAACTTTCACCGCTTCTTCTCTGCGGTCGATACTTCATTTCCTTCTCAAAGGTTTCCTTTCCCAACACCCACCCAACCACATCTGCTTCTCTCTCGCCTTCTATCCACCGCACCACCGCATTCGCATCCATTGGCGCGCCCCCTTCCTTGTTTTGGTGCCCGCAACTTCCTCCCCCCCTCATCCGCTCCTTTCCCCGCTTTCCCCACAACTGTCACCCCCACCCCCTCGCCGAGATCACGTGCCTGAGACCCCTCCCATCCCCCTAGCGGCTCAGCCGGGGATTTGTTTAGTCCGGCGGCGGCGGTGGCTGGTCGGCGACCGAGCCCATCTACCTGAGCTGGCCGGCTACCGCAGCAAACGACCGCTCTTCTGCGATTCGCCTCTTGTTCGTCCCGCGATTTCCGCCCCGTTGGCCGCCTTGGTCGCCCCGCCCCCGTGCGGCCCTTTCCCTCACGTGCCACTGCGGCTCTCGACGTGATGTCGTTGTCTCCTGCCTCTTCGCTTGGTTACCAATCATTCCACCACGTTCACTGTAAATATTTCGGTGTGTTCTGTGTGATCTATTCCGAGCCTGGCCTATCGTAGTACCGGGAGAGATGACTCAGGGAATGAGCTGGTGTCAGTGCAGTCCCTCTGACCAGGAGGGCCTAGGTTCGAGTCACGACGGTGGCAGGATTATCTTCTCAGATAAGGCGAATTCAAATGTTATCTAGAGGAGAATCCAGCGGCAGGCTATTCTGATCGGTAGTATCTTGTGTTTTCTCCAGTAAATACCAGTTGACGGTCGTAACAGTACCCTAAGAAACAAGCCACGGACCGCGTGCGATTTTTCTTATCTCTTCCTTTTATCCCCATACACTTACACTATCACACATGCCAGGAGACCGGTCGGGAGCCTAGAGCTCGTCCCAGCTGGAGGGGTGCCTCGCTGGTGGGAGATACCTGGTTGAGAGAAACCGTGCTTGTCGACGGTAGGTCGGGGCCGGATCTAGCCATACTGCAGGAGAAGACCTCCACCACCCGAAAAACATACACTACACTTACAAGGCTAATGCCCTTAGTAGTTGACGAGCCCGGAATCACTAATAAGTCAATCAATCCCGAAATAGTTCAGTATATGTAAAGTTCCCTCTCTTAGCCTATTTATGCTTACAATACTTCTTTAATTTATCGTAATTTCAAATATTTCTCTTTTCTCTGGATTTGTGTACTTTTGCCACTCATATATTAATAATTCAATTCAATTATGCTCTATTTTAGTAGGCTAGACGTAGTGAACGACTCACTGATCACTGGCCTACCGTGATGTTCACTACTCTTCACACGAAACAGAATATCATTGCGATGAAATCAGCGTACATATGATACTGCGAAATATATTATTGTAATTTTTTTTAATTTGGTGGGAAATTTCACTATTTCTTAGAAGATTTAAAGTAAGGAAATGATACTGTGAAAACAATTATCTTGATAGAGTTGTAGTTGCTGGCAGCTGCATATATTACACTTAATATTGATGCCAATGTAAGTTGGTATAATAATATTCATTATGATATTATATTAATATTATTATATGAACATTCTTGTGGATTTTGAACAAATTTTTAAATGTTGCTGCATCATTTATTGTATCTACAAAATTTACATTTCAGATGTATGATCTTACATTCTTCTTGCCACATTGTATTAGAATTAGGTTCAAGATTGTTTATTGATTAATATTATTACCGTCTGCGTATGTTTTCGACAAAACAGGTACCTCTGCGGCATTATTTAGTCCTGGGGTTCGTAGGGTTATTAAGTTCTTAGGGTAGTAGTCCTAGAGTTGGAATTTTGACTGTGGTAGATGATCAACGCCAGACAGATAGCTGGTGTGAATTCGACCACTGTTTGGGGAAGAACTCGAACAGTCGGATGCTCCAATTTATAGTTTCCCATCGTTTCACCCACCAATACCAGACGAATATCGAAGCAGTACTTTAAACAGACCAACAATCAGGCGGTCCTTTCTTGCTGATCCTTGTTTTTCCTCTAACCTTACACGCACTCACACTTACGTGAACTGCACGATAACGCATATGAAGAAACCGGTCGAGAGCTCAAAGCTTGTCCGGGATGGGGTAGTTTCCATTGGAGAAGATAGCTCGAGCACGCCGACGTGTAGGTTGACGCCAGATATCACCGGTACCTTCCGTTATATAATGCTCACTAAACACCAGCGCATCCAGAAACAATGGATTATCAGTCAATTATTTACGTTTATTAGATTAAATATTAGATAAATAATACATCAAAAGTAAAAAAAAACAACAGTTTTTCGTGCATTTCACTTGTTAGAAGTGTTATAATAGTCACGATGCACAGAGGAGAATGCTTGATTGATTAATGATTTCTGGTGCGTCTTCTGCAAAGGTCATTCATACCTTAAGTGCAATGCATGTTTTAGCCGCACGGGTGGTGGTGATCAACTTCACTGTATGACGAGATGCGGCGTCGACCTACCAGATGGCTAGCGGGGTTTACCCCAACCAAGAATCTCCCACCACGACAAGCTCTAATCACTCGAATAATCTCCCAACGTGTGTGGTAGTGTAGTGCATATAAGCGAAAGTGTGTGAAGGTAAGAGGCAAAGATAGGAATAGAAGGGGGAATGGGAAGGATGGAAGAAGGGAAGGGAAGGGCGCGCGGTCCATGGCGCGTTTGTTACAGTACTGCTCCAGCATTCCCCTGGTGTAGATGGGATAAACCACGGAATACTATGTGGCCACTTGCATTCTCCTGCATACATCTGCTAAATTCGCCTTACCTATGCAGCTAGGGTTGAAGATCCTACCACCCAGAGCATTACAAGACCACTATATATGTAGTCCGTATCCCAAGTGAGGAAGGTTCCTGCGGAGCCACTGGCACGTCTGCGTCCAGAGGAGGCCGGGCGCGGCGGCGTCTGTTTTTGCCCCGTCCTCCTGAGCATTGGATGCGGCGCGGGCGGGGCCCCGAGCGACTCGGCGCAGCCCACGAAAATTCCTAATATCCCCCGAGGCGCCCCCCAGACGCCGTGCCGCCCCCGACCCCGGTCTCGCTCCAGCCCGCACCGACCCCGCCCGCACCATGGTCACCGCTCAGCCGCGCCCTGGCCTCCGCCCCCGCAACGCCCACGCCCCGTCCCGCCACCACCCCGCCCCTGCCCCGACCCGGCCCCACCCTACCCCACCTCGCTCCACCCCGCCCCGCACCGCCCCGCACCGTTCCACACCGCACCGCACCGCCACCGCCCCCTCCCCGCCCCCGCCCCGCCCAGCCCCGCCTCGATCCCGTCTCGCCCCTGCCCCGCCTTCGTCCCTCCCCCACCCCGCCACGCTCCGCCTCACCCTACCTTCAGCCCTTCCCTCGGCCACACGCTCGCCTCCGCCCCCGCGCTCAGCCCCACACCCGCCCCAACATTTCCCCGCACCCGCATCCCGCTTCACCCGCCCTCACTCCTCCCCACCCCGCCCCCGCCGCGACGGGCTCCAACCCAGCTCTGCCACAGCTCCGCACCAGCTCCGCCCCATCCCTGCTCCAACCTTTCTGCGCCCTCGACCCGCACCTCGCATAACCCGCCCTCCCACGTTCCCGCTCCACCACACCCCGCCCCCACCCCCAGTGACAGCCCTGCCCCCGCACACAGCCGCACAGCCCGCGGCCCCGCCCCCACCCCCGGCCGCGCCGCACTGCGGCCGCGGAGACCACGCGGCGCTGCATCGCGGGCCTCCCTGGGCTGTCGGCGGTTGGCGGAGACGCTGTTTACTGCTGACTCAATTCTGGCGCAAAATATTGGTGATTCTGACTCTGCGTTATTCAATTTATTGTTAGGTGTATTACGAACTAATAGTTGTGCAAGCACATACTTTATGGCATTACTTCTCAATTTATAATATAATATAACACAATTATATATAATTTTGCGACATTCTTTCAAGTGTTCCTTGTGCTATCCATGGAAAATATTTGTACAAAATTTTTCGGGCGGTTTTTCAGAAAATCTTTTTTATAAATTGCATTAATTTAAAGCTCATATTACATGAAAATTATTAGGTTTAAAAACATTGTACGTGACCTTTTTTGAAGATCTGAGTTTTAAACAATTTTTTATTTAAAAATATATGCAATTTTGTAGTTTTTAAAACGTTCTTTTTGGCCAATTGTGAAATTACAGAGGGTTTGCCGGAAGTTTTGACCGTTGTCTGATATATACAAAAATAAAACAGAAAAAAAAACTGGAGACGGTTTTATGAAACAAATTGTTTTAAAATTGTCAATGAGTGGTTTAAGCTTACATTTAAATTTCCAACTGGTATCCTGATAACCTTCTTTTAACAAAATAAACGATCTTAGTTTGAAAGTTAGCAATACCTCAATTTAAAGATCATCATGGCGTCGGCTTCCGCGTCTGGGGAGGATGAGCAATTATTTAGTATTTCCGAGCTCATCAACTCTCCGGATGGCCAACACATCGGCTGCAGTGTTTTCCCCTTCAGTGATCTCCCCTAAAGAGCACCGCACCAATCAACAAGTTCAACGCTGTTCACTGGTCTCCCGATTATGAGGTAGAAGTGTTTGTAAGGGTATGTGTGCTAGAGGTGAGAATGGGATGAGAATGAAGATGAATGTATCTATGTATCTATATATCTATGTATCTATGTATCTATGTATCTATGTATCTATGTATCTGTGTATCTGTGTATCTATGTATCTATGTACTAGGCGCGACAGCCCGTGAACGGCCTCAGGCCTACCGGCGACATCCCAGCCTCGCAGCCATGGGTTAAGGGGATACGTGTGGTTAGCACGTAGCCATCTCCACGCCGCTTTCCGGTCTTCTCAACCTGAGAAGCGAATTTTCTCATCGTCACATAGCAACATACATTGCGATATTGCGAGGAAAACGCAACTATAATACTTCCTCACCGGGAAGCGAACTCGGGGCCGCGAAGTGGAAAGCAAGCACGCTGACTAAGAGCTAGCCACGAGAATAAAAATGAGAATCACATTTTCTATAGATATTTAAAGTATTTTTCCCACTTTATGCACTTCTTTCTACGTTTTAGTTTGCCCTTAAAAGCTATCACTTCTTGTTTTGTCAGCAGTCTCCTTTTCTTCATTCCGACTCTTCAATATGGATCTGTTTGATCACGTGCGCGATATAATGAATCGACTTCCTCCTTCCAGAGCCCCGCACCCGTCTTCTCTCTCTACCCCACCCGCCGCCCCAGTTGGGGCGTGTGAGGGGGCGCGTGTGTGCTTTGGAACTTCAAAATATTGGCTCAGGCCGATGAGAGAGTTTCTATGGGCGGCGCCGGCGATATTTGCAGGCCCATTAGTGGTCACGGAGATTTAATGACCTCAGCTCTGTACTCGACAGCAGGGCGTCCGCGGTCACGAGACGATACGCACCACACGCGTAGCCGCCGCCTTTAACTCGGGAGTTGGAATAACTAGCGCCGCCAGCGGACGATTTTGATAGTACAGTACGGCAGGAAATTCTCTCCGTAGTGGAATGTTGTTGAAAATAATACTAGGAACGGAAATTAGGTTGGTAGTATGAGCTGCAGCTTGGAACAACAGAAAACGCAACTCAGACGCATCGACGGATGTGTCAGTGTTGGGAGGGCGTAGGTTCGAGTCCCGATAGTGGTAGGATTTTCGACCTAGCTGATCAGCTAGGTCGAATTCAGTCGCTGTCTGTAGGAAAATTCTAGCGGCATGCTGCTCTGATCGGTAGTTTTCCGTGCTTTTTCCGATAAATGCAGGTGAATGCCGGAGCAGTTCTCTAAAAAAACGGGCCACGGACCGCCAACAATCTTTTCTTCCTCTTCTTTGATGTACCCTCACCGCATACTTTACACACAGTTACGCACACAATCACTTCGCTATCTCTCACGCCGGGAGACCGGTCGGAAGATTTGAACTCGTCCCGGCTGGGGCAGTGCCCGGCTGTTGGGAGACACCTGGTTCAGGAAAACACCGCAAGCCGAGGGTAGGTCAGCGCCGGACCTCGCCATCAAGTTCGGGAAGATCACTGCCACCTCCCGCGTTAAAACATGCACTACACTCACGGGAGCAATCACCTTAGCAGTTGATGTGCCCCGGATTCACTAACAATCAATCAATCATTCAATAAGAAAACGTAAATTGTGTTCTCATCACAATAAACGAATTAGAAATCTCTATCTCTAACTTGTTGACCACAATCATAAGAGATGCTGGTGTTGTCCCCTTATCTGGTTTAACAGTGATCTAGTTGCTACCTCCACAAATGCAATTTGTGTTAGGAGGCACTGAATCGGCTCGGGGCGGAGGGTCTTTTCTAGCGCACTGTACTGTGCTATTGGTGCTGAGCCCAGTGAAAGAGTCCGATCAGACGGACAATCTAGGCCGAAGTGAAGAGTTCGCATGGGTGAGTGGTGAGATGGGAGAGAGTTGGAGGGGTCGCATGGCTGACTGGTGAGAAGGGATATTGGAGGGGGCGCATGGGTGACTGGTGAGAAGGGAGGGCGTTAGAGGGGTCAGGGAAAAAATGGGAGATGCCTCATATTTTGTTCGATCGTACTATGAGTCTTTTCGACGCATTTATTTAGCTCAGGCTTTAGACGTTTGCAGAAAACTAGTAGTCCCAATCTTTTTAGTAAGCTGAGATGCCTTAAATATTCATAGTATTTATTTATAAATAATACTATGTCACTTAATTAAATAGCAGTTATAAAAGTAAACTCTGAACTAGCTGAAACTTGGCCACCACTCAGCACCACGTAGGATATATACATAACATGCTCTCGTGTCATTCTTTTATAAATGTTATAATCATTATTTTTACACCAATGCTGTTATAGGGTTCTAATGATCGAACGACAACACAAAACCCGATGGCTTTGTGTCACCCGTAATCACTGGAACCAGTTAACGCCTGCGGTATATAAAATATTTTATTTTATACCTAATATTTAATGATTCATATTTATCTAATAACTAGATGTTAACTGAGCTCCAGGCAGTCTCGAAATAAAGTATACCTTTGTCATTAGAATTACCAAGTCCTAAAAAGTAGAACGAGAAAACAAGAATTCTTGTCGTCATTCTGTCGTTCAAATCAAAAGAGGAACTTTACAAAACTTCAACTTTTAAAATTGTACTATTTCTCATACATTACAGTCAACTATACAAAATATACTTTGGAATTGTATCAGCCTCTTTTTACTATAACAACACGATGTTTTATCTTAAAAGTATATAAAAACGAAAACTTTTGATATAACAAAGAAGAATTGCAGTATTGCATAATTTACTTTTATATACAAAGAATTAGAAACATTGGAGATTGCAGATAATCGTTTACAACTCAGGTACAAATTCGCAAGTTTTTCCCCCTCTTCCTATAAATAAAGATTTTTCTTACTTCTTTTTTAAAAACGATCATGACGGAACCGTCATCATGGCGTGCTGTTTGGGTCTCTTTATCGTAATGAAAAGGGCCTGCCCTTCAGAGGGGGAGCGCAAGCGCGGAGAAAGGGGGGGGGAATCGGGGAGGGTAATGAAGAGAGAGATACCGCGACAATTTATCACTCGTCAAGGCGGCGGCGACGTAGGGACACTCCCTAGGGGGCGAGGGGAGGTGTCCTTGGCGCTGCGTCAGTGTGACTCTGGCAGGGCACTGGCGTTGCTTTGATTGACTGAATCTTTAATTAGTGATTACGTGCGCGTCAATTGCTGAGGTCGTTATTCCCTGAAGAGTAGTGCATGTTCTAACGCAAGAGGTGGTTGTGACCTTACCCAGCTGATTGGTGAGATCCGGGGTCGACCAACAAGTCAACTAACGAGGTTTTCCACAACCAGGTATCTCCCGACAGAGGGCACCGCATCAAGGGGGACAGCTCTCGACTAGTATGTTGACAGGTGTGGATCTGCAGTGCATGTAGGGGAGTGTAAAAAAGAGGCGAAGGAAGGAAAGGAAGGGAAAGGAATTCGCGCGCGGTCCGTGGCCTGTTTGTTAAGATACTACTCCGGCATCGCCGGGTGTATAACGGAGAAATAACAGAAAACCACCGATCAGAGCAGCCGGATGCCGGAATTCTCCTGCGGACAGTGACTGAATTCGATCTAGCTAAGTAGCTTGTATCGATAATTCAGACACGATCAGGCTTGCAAATCCTAGGAATTCCGAACAAAGGCTCTGCAGTGATATCAATATCGATCTAAACCGGTCGTTGCTTCAAAATCAATTCACGTAGGCGCCCCTCTTCACCCAGCGATGAGCTGTGGGTCGCTGGTGTGACCCGCTGCTTGCTCCGTCAACTGAAGGCGAAAGTAGAATTCAGCCGCGATCGGCTCTGGTCTAGTTAAAGGCCAAGGGCACGTGGGACACTGTAACTCTGCTTTATACGAAAGAGTACTATGCTTATATATATATATATATATATATATATATATATATATATATATATATATATATATATATATATATTGTGACGTACCTGATTGGCGGTACTTTTCACTGCAATAAAATTTGGAAAGGACGGGTGTCTTGCCTCGTGAATGGGTCTCTTAAGGATTCGGCAATACATTGGCAAATCAGAGTTAGAATCTCGTCTGAACACAAACACAATTTATTCTTAAAACCACACATTCTGTACATTATCATACATACAATTACTCCCCGTTTTGGTACCAAAACTCAGTTTATAACTAGATTTCACCATACCTCGGGCCCCGTGAATACCTCGTTTATTCACTGACGATTGCCAACGGCCACGGCGGTCGGTGACCTTCGATGCAGCTCGGCGCTCCGGACGGTTGGTCAGGCGGGCTCCCGTGTCGTCGGCCCGCGGCAGCGGCGGCACGAATCCCTCTGCTTTGACGCTGATTGTCGTCCGTGTTGTTCCGCTGGAGCATTGACGGCCTCTAGATTACGTTCGTCTTGCCCTTGCAGTATCTCTCTTGTTATATCGCAACACCATTCGTCAGTGTCCTTCCACTCTCCTAATTACCACTATGGAGCACGTGGCCGCCACTCGTGCCGGCATCAGCTCCGCGATTTACAGTTTTACTTCTGTTTTCACTATTTCCGATATTACGAACACGATCTTTAGTTTATACAGTCCGACATCTGCCAATATTACGTTCACCTGTTTCCTGCCCGTATTTTTATCATCAGTCCACTTAATTCAATCCTCTTTGTCGCGAGCACCGATTTCGTGCCAACCTCTTTCACGCACAGTCTCACACTCCTGACTGCCAACGGCTAACTGCCTCCCCAACGGCCGATGTCTCGCCCGCTCTCGTCGGCCCACGGCGGCGGATTCGTTCTCTAGTCCCCGTCCGCCGGTCGCCGCTACTGCCGCTAATACCGCGCAGTTCAAAACTGGTCGTAATTATACTAATACACTCCGTGTCTCTAATAAATTGGAGAAACGCTCCGCGTTTCAATATATATATATATATATATATATATATATATATATATATATATATATATATATATACATATACATCCTCCCTCCTACTTCAGTAGAGGGAATCGCAAGCACAAAATTCAGTGGAAGTTAGAGAAAACTGATGGCGGAAAATTATTCTCTACAAATAGAATAATAACGGACGGGAATAAGTTACCTGTGACAGTCTGGAACTGTTTGCTCAAGGTGTTCAAAGATTTAAAATCAAAAACTTAACTAATGATATTAGTAAAATGTATTAATTAGTGTGTTAGTCTTGTAAAAGTTATTATGATTATTATTATTATTATTATTATTATTATTATTTTAAAATAATTTAAAGTAATACTCTATTAATATTCTTAATTGTAATGTTTGTAAGTTGTAATGTTCTGCCACGAGATTACATAAACCTACCAACAGAAATAATAAATATGTCTCTATCTACTAATTAACAGTGATTCTGACGTATGAGCAAAACTACAGCTCAAAAGAAATTTACACAGTTTTACTATTCTATAAAATAGTATAGTGAGGAAAAGTAAGGAATCTGTCAAAGAGGATTCCAGGAAAGTAAAATGTTGCGAAGGGAATTATTTCTAATTGATGGCCTCTATTATTTCATAAATTAAAAATATATATTATTTCGTAAACAAAATTAAACAGACAATCTATCAAGTTGCTTTTCCACGTTTGACAGAAGGCTAAAAGCAGAAAAATGAATGTTTTACTGAACTTTCGAATTTTGAGTGCCCCCAAGCTTCTTGAATTCAATTTATGACGTGATTCAGACGCCTACTCCCTCCCTTCAACCACCGGGAGCTATTCTTTTCATCTTGCGCCGTGAGCTTGTGAAGGGCCAACAAAATAAATAAAAACGAAATTCCCGCGAGGTTCACGGCGTCGGCGACGGGGCTCTTAACACGACTTGTGTACTCGAGGGAGCGAGGGTTAGACAAACACGTAAGAAACTGCCGAAGTCAAATACGGCGCTGATCAAGTTGCCCCCTCCCCATCCACCCCTATCCCCTGCATCCATCCCCACCCCGGCCCCGCCCTCCCGGTCCGCCCTTCCCCGCCCCCTCTCCGCCCCGCCCCCCGCGCTCTGCCACCGACGCCCTGCGACCCGCAAACGCAATTCCGAACCCTCGCGACCCCAGCGCCCCGCCCCCAGGGTGGCGGCTGGTGCGGAGAACATAGGGCAAAAGGAAAAAGACGGGTGAGAATATGAAGCAGCAACGAGTAAGGGAGATCACGTCGATGGTCGGGATTGTCGCACTGATATTTGTGACGTCATTTAAGAGACTCATACTCGAAAGGATTGCGTGTGGCAAGAGAGTTTCTCAAACTGTGGTATGCCTACAACCAGAAGCAATCTATAGGGAGAACTTTATGGTTAAGATTTAAACCAGATGTTATAATATTCCTTTTCTACGATTTAAACAATGTATGAGTCAGGGTTGGAGCCCTGGTATTTGTGACTTCATTTAAAGACATACTACTCGCGCCAATTGTGTGTGACGAGAGACTTCCTCAAATTGTGATATGCAAGCTTCTGGGTGAATATATGGATAAGATTAAAACAGGATATTATTCACTAAATAGAGCATTTCTACACTATTATGTGTTTTTCACTCAAGTTACGTTTCTTGATTAATAATAACAGTAATGTTAACAATAATACAATTGTGACAATACAACATAAAACGAGATAAGCTTATAATGCAACAATAGAAATAATATAATGCAACACAATGCGTAATTATTTTATTATTAGTAGTGAATCATATTTTTTTTCATTAGCATAACGCCACTATCCTTTAAGTCTATCAGTCATTTAGAGGAAGATAGGATGGAAAATAATGTGCTAAGGGATTTGACATTTTTACTATACTATATTCATATATGAGTCTGATGCATTTTCTCACTAGTACTATAGAATATATGTTACAACGTGTAAGTCTTTGCTTTATTTTTAAATATGTGTATTTAATATATGGTTTTAATATCATTAGGAGTTTGTAACAAATTGTTGGGCGTTATACCACGGCATTTTCTTGAATGATTTATTGAATAAGTTCTTGTATGATTTATTATGTACGTGAACCGCCGCAATGAAACTGAATTAAACTGATAAAAATTGATAATGGGATACTTTATTATAATGAAATTGAATTAATTATAAAATGAATAAAAAATAATTAATATATAATTTATAGCGTATATTTTAAGTAAATCACATACCAAATAGGTAAAAATTAAATGTACCATTAGTACAGTTTCATGATCTATTTCTAATGTCTTCCTAAATAAATTAATTATACAATTATATAGATTTTTGTTGCAATTCGTTCGCTTTCAATTTCAACTATCCACCATTTCAGCAATGCAACAATTTCCGCTAGCAGACCTTGCGTACGATCGAGCTCTGTATAATGAGGATCCTAGAAAATTAAACAAATTATTTTAAATGGTATTAATGTTTAAATAATGTAGCCAAGTATTAATATTTAAAACATTAATTACGTAAATTTTCTCTGGATGTACCTAATATTTCATGAGTGTGGTTTAAAATTGAAAATGTTTGAGAATGTCTCCTCTCGGTAATGCTTTGCTCGCAAACAATCAATAGCGCTTGGTGAGAAAAACTCACAGAAAATAAAGATATATATTTTGGGTCTGACAAAGAGGAAAATCTAGAGATATCACTTGGAAATTCATTTATGGCCATAACTTCATTGCAGCTTCATTTTCTACACAATTTAAAAAAATATTTTGTGTTCTTATCACACATACTTTCAAATACTCTCATGTAGACAACACGTTCATTGCGGAGAAAATGGTTGCAAGTTGAAGTTCTCCCTCCCTTTCCCTAGCAAAAAAATATCTAACGCAACCCGCAGCACACGTGTGTATTGCGGAGCAGCTGTGCGGGCTGGGAAGGATTTTTCAATTCCCTTGTAAATCCGAAGCAATGTTTGCACTAGCGTCCTCTGCCTTTGCACTTTCTGGCAGATTGATAGATAAGTTTTTCAGAACTTCCCAACTTCTAAGCTTCAATGGTCATTAGTCCAGTAAGTGAAGTACATTTTTGTTATCGTGGCAGTTGGCAGTGTTTTTCCTCTGCTGGATGGCGAGATCCGAGGCCACCCAACACGTTCGTTCACGACGTTTTCCTCAACCAGGTATCTCTCACATATTGGGTACCTCCGAGCATGGACAAGGACTAAGCGCCCGACCGGTCTCCTTTCACCACACAAACGGAACTAATGGCTATGGATGAGACCGGAAACTTCATTCATTTATTTATTTTATTTATTTATTTAATAGATAATTATTAGAAACAAATTAGCTTACTTGATCCTATGTGGCTAGGCCGAAAGCCTTTAAGCCATTACAATACCTACATCCTTTCGCGTTCTAATCTCTCGAATTCTGGTATTCACCCCAAATGGTCTCTCCATCGCATCAAAGCCGCTTAAAAGATATCATAAGGTACGGCTCAGGAAAAAAAGCCCTGAAGGGGGAAAACCTGCTGTCAGATGCCGAGTACATACTAATCTATCCGACGTTTATTTTAACTATTTAGATTCTGGCGCGGGCGTCCCGCCGTCTCCTTCCAGTGCTTGGTCTCCTCGGCACCTGAAATCAAACAGCGCCACAGAAGATCGTCCGAACCAATGCCAACCATTTATTACCAAGGGGAGGCAGCTCAAGGCATGGACTGAAGTTACTGCAGTGCCTGTGACACGAAGGTCTTAGGTTCGAATTCCGACGGTAGCAGGATTTCCGACACTAGCTAGATATGGGTTCGTAGGCTTCCGCGGGCGGAGTCAATGCATTCTTGGTTATCCGGGATGAGCAGCGTCTCGGTCAAGCACAATTGACCGAGACGCGGCTAATTCCCGGATAGCCAAGAATGCACTAGCGAGATAACTAGGACGAGTTCAGTGGCTGTCTGGAGGAGAATTCTAGCGGCCGGCTGCTCTGAACGGTATTTTCTCGTGCTTTCTACGCCTGATTGGGGAAAAACCCGCTAGCCAACAACAGCGCCGGAACTCATCTAACGAGAGATCTTCAAAGCCATTCTACGAAGGCTAGTGAAAAAAAATCACTACACTTACGGAACGAATGACCTTAGCACTTGACGCACCCAAAATCATCAATCAATCAGTTCTATCATTGATTACGCAAAGCGGCACGAGGAGGATCATGCGTCTCACCCTTGCACAATGTATTTTTGTCCGCAGTTGAAATGGATGATTGATATACTTTGGGACTAGGCGGGGCAGGGCTGAGCAAGACAGGGAAAGGTAAGACGCGGCGTGAGGAGACGATAAGAGGCAGGAAAACAGTGGACGAGGAGAGCAGGTGAGGTGGAAACTTTCGGGGAGGGCGCGCGTGGCGTAGTGGCGGGGGGGGTGAGGTGCAGAGGGAAGAAGCCGCGCATCGTATATAAAGAAGAAATATTATTACTTCCATTTTACACTACACCGAGAAATCAGTACTGTTTGTGACTAACTTGCGATAAATATCCTGACAAAGCCGTGTTACAACACCGAGTACTGAGCTTAATGAATGATTTATGTGCGTAAAAACATTTCAATTGATAATTATTCGGTGAAATATTTAGACAATTATCAGTTATTAGATCAACTAATATTTGACATACTATGTGATCAAAACTATCCAGACACGTACAAAATGGTGTTATGACGTGGTTGTGTTTTTCATGGAGGGGGCTTGCACCCTTTGTTGTTTTATGTGACATTATCACGGCACAGACCTACGTTGATGTTTTAAACCCCTTCTTGACTCCCACTGTTGCAGAACAATTCGATGACGATTGCACCTTTCAACACGATCGAGCAACTGTTCATTCTGCACGGCCAGTGGTGGAGTGGTTACATCATAGTAACATCCCGTAATGGACTGGGCTGTACAGAGTCCTGACTTGAATCCTATCGTACACCTTTGAAACACAGAGTTACTTCAGCTAATATTTAAATATATTAGTTCTACGGTTAGCCTGAATTAACGCGACACTGCGTGCCGAAACTTGTAGAAAGGAAGAAACGGGTTATGAATATATTTAGTAACTACGGGCATAAAGAGAATAACGAATGACAAAGGATTACGTAAAGAAAGATACAGTTTCTTAGTCACACAAAATAGGACATATGTGAGGATGGGATAGACAGAGAGGATATACACAAGAATCGGCAAATAGATTCAGAAAAATACAGAAAGAAAAGTAGCCGGGTCACGGTGAGTTAAGTCTATTTTGAAGTGCTGAGAAAATGGGTGAGGAATCTTGCCAAGACCAGGGAGGGGGCTCGAAAGCTGCAGGGTTGGAGAGATGTGAGGGGAGGTGGGGTGAAGGAAGGAAGGATGGCAGAGGAAGACGCGGGCGCAGTGCGAGGGACAAGAGCCTTGAGTGGGTGGAGGGGGCTCTTCCACTTCTTTTCTCTTCCCCTTCTTTTCCATCTTTCCTTTCCAACTCCACTAAACCTCCTTCTCTTCTCACCACCCATTTCATTCCTAACTTCCCTTCTCTTTCTTATTCCCTTTCTTTCTCTCCCCTCGCTTCCCTTCCCTTCCATCCAATACACCATTGCTTCATTCATTCATTCTCCATCCTCACCTAACTTTCTCTTTCATCCTTTCTTCATTCCCTTATTTTTCCTCCATTCCATCGCTTGTTTTCTCCCGCCTTCCGTCTATTTCCCCACCTCTTCCCCCGTTCCACATGCCATCCTAACTTTTGTTCTCATTCCTTTTTTTACTTATCACCAGTCATTCCCTAACCTCCCCCATTCGTTGTCTTTCTCAACCCCACGCCTCTTTCCTGCTATCTTCCCGTTTCTCCACGTTTCACCTTCCTTCCTTTTTCACCCCTTCCCTCTCCCACCCTTCCCTTCCCGAACTCTCCCCTTCCAGCACCCATGCACTGAGGCGTGAGATTACTCACCGCGCGCCGCCCCCACTCTCACCACACCCCCGCGACTCGTGGAGTCGACACGTGCGCCGACACACTCCTCTCCGCCCACCACAGCTTCGCCCTTATCGAAGGCACCTGTGGCGGACATAGCGGAATAAAGTCTTAAGCCGCAAGAGAGGAATCGCTCAATCAGGATAGGGTGATAAAAAAGGTGATTGCTAATTTATGTAACAAGGGCGTGAAACAGGAGATTCACATACGGAACGAGTTTGTCGTCCGAGCGTAGCTAGAGTGGTGTTGATAGAGAAAACCGCTGGAAAATGACGGTTGGTGCAACGGACCACTAGAATTCTCCTCCGCACAATGGTTTAATTGAAGCTGGGGTGAACCGACAGGGAGTGTCGGAAACCTTTGGAACTCGTAAGCCACTACTAAAATACGCACTCTAGACCGTCTTATTAATACTCTTGCGGAGACATTTTTGTTGCCGCTGATCTATCTCAGATAGGTGCAGCCCTGAGATCTGGCAGCTCTGGTTCAGTCGCTATCTGGAGGAGAATTGTAGCGGCCTGCTGCTCTGATCGGTAGTTTTCCGAGGTTTCTCCGATCAACACCAGGTGAATGCCGGGGCTGTACCCTAACAAACGGGCCACGGACCGTACACGATCTCATCTTCCTCTTCCTTGTCCTATCCTCACCCCTTACACACACACACACTAACACTAACACGCGCTACACTACCACAAATGCCAGGAGATCCGTCAGAAGCTAAGAGCATGTCCCGGCTGGAGCGGTGCTCCGTTGATGGGAGATACCTCGTTGGGGAAAACCTCATTAACCGACGGTAGGTCGGCGCCGGATGCCGTCATACATCGGGGAAAAGATCACCGTCGGCTCCCGAGCAAAACACATGCATTACACTAAGGGGACTAATAAGCCTGGTAGTTGACATGCCCGGAATCTCTAAACAATCAATCAATCAATCTAGCAGCTGTAGGAGGGAACGGAATCTACTGGGCAAGGCTTACGCACAGAGTGTGATACATGATACATATAGATAGATACATGATAGAAACTGTCCTACACTGCACGCACCAAAGGCATGCCGTGTTCGCTATATTGAAACTTACATTACATTACATTGACCCAACGCCACTAGGATTATCTGTACTTAAGGTGGCATTGACTAGGCGTTACTATGTTCTCATTTAGTGGCATGTTTGTTTTGCAGTTTTTAATTCATTTAATTTTGCGTGACCGGTTGTTGCTCATGGTTAAGTTTATTTCGTTCCCGATATTAAATTTGCAAATAGTTGTATGGTTAATAATGAATAATAGTCATGAGAATGGTGCAAGACGTTATATTTGTTATTTCTTACCCATTGGTTTCAATATAATTTCCTGGGCTATTGGCTCACTTACTTTCGTCATTGAAATACATTTTCGGTGCATTCTTTCACTAATAGCTTACCATACAATTATATTTAATTGTGTAAATAATATTGTTCTTAAAATTTCAATAGTTCAATATGTTTCATGGAGTCTGTCTATTCATATGTGCAATTATTATGATTACTCTGTTTCAAAAAATCAACCGGCGCCATCTCGACGCCTCTCGTATAGTCAGGTCCCTGTCAGTATACTTCATATTCTGTGGCGCAGGCGTTTCGCAATGAATTTCCGCGCGCAGCGAGAGTTGGCAGCCCTGTTGGGCATCCCCGCTCGCCCGCGCGCCGAGGCGGTCGGCGAGGTGGAAGTGTCCGCCCGGCACCACTCTCGTTGGAGGCAGCTGCAAGCGATAAAGCGATTACGCTACAATTGATTTTCACCCTTTAAATCTTCAGTAGTGAAACATGCTATATAAAGAGAGTGTTTTTTTGCTATCTATTGCTATGTGCAATTAATGTGATTCAACATGGCGACCGGCACAACCTCGCCCTCTCGTAGACCAAAGAAATCGCCGCCAAGTTCCCTGTCAGTATACTTCATATTCTGTGGCGCAGGCGTCCCGCAATGAATTTCCGCGCGCGGCGTGCGTTGGCAGCCCTGTTGGGCATCCCCGTTCGCCCGCGCGCGGAGGCGGTCGGCGAGGTGGAAGTGTACGCCGGGCGCCACTCTCGTTGGAGGCAGCTGCAAGAGATAAAGTTATTACGCTACAATTGATTTTCACCCTTTAAATCTTCAGTAGTGAAACATGCTATATAAAGAGAGTGTTTTTTTGCTATCTATTGCTATGTGCAATTAATGTGATTCAACATGGCGACCGGCACAACCTCGCCCTCTCGTAGACCAAAGAAATCGCCGCCAAGTTCCCTGTCAGTATACTTCATATTCTGTGGCGCAGGCGTCCTGCAATGAATTTCCGCGCGCGGCGTGCGTTGGCAGCCCTGTTGGGCATCCCCGTTCGCCCGCGCGCCGAGGCGGTCGGCGAGGTGGAAGTGTCCGCCCGGCGGCGCCGCTCTCGTTGGAGGCAGCTGCAAGCGATAAAGCGATTACGCGCCATTCATATTACTCGCGCCATAAGCCAGCAGGCGGGGCGGCGCGGGTCGCACAGAAGCGCTCCCGCGGACGCTCACTCGCGCTCGCTCCCGGCCGTGCAGGCAGCCCCTATGCAGCCGATAGATTGGCTGATTCATGATACCAGGCGCGTCAACTGCTAAAGTCATTAAGTGTAGTGTTGTTTTTACGAGAGGTGACGGTAATTTTCCCGCGCTGAATGGTGAGATCCCGCGCCGGCCTAAAAATCATCTTGCGGGTGTTTCCTCAACCAGGTATCTCCCATCAGCGGGAAACCTTCCCAGCCTGGAGAATCTCTAAGCTCTCGATATGTCTTCTGATTTGTATGGTGTAGTAGTGCAAGTGTATGTGTGAAAAGGGCAAGTGTAAGAGTGTAAGTATGTAAGTGGTGAGGATAGGACAAGGAAATAGGAAGGAACATTTGTTTCAATATTGGTTTGGCAGACACCTGGATCGGAAAAAACACGGAAAACTATCCATCAGAGCAGCCGGCGGAGAATTCTTCCCCAGAGAACAGTTGAATGCGACCTAGAAGTCTATCCACGGTTGAAAATCCTGCCCCCGTCGGGACTCGAACTGTACTACCTCCCGGTCAGAGGTATTGCAGTGACATCAGCTGATGCCCTGAGGCACCTAAGCCGGTGTAATGCACCTGAGTCGTCGACGCCCACCGCGGATTTTATTTGCACTTTCTTTTCCTTCACCGCGCCACTTTTATCGCCTCATCTCTTCCCATCCCGTTTGCATTTGAGTCTCTCAACGTGCGGAGATAGCTAAGGTTAACATCTGTTTCCATTACAGCATCACTGAACGGAAGGTACTAGGTTTCAAGATCTGGCAGTGGAAGTTAATGGATACTACCTACTTATCAAATTTAGAGACTGGCTAAAGAATCTTTTGGGAGTGCGGCTGCTCTGATCGACATTTTTCCGCCCCCCCCCCGCCCGTCATTATCAGATGAATACCATACCAGTCGATAGTAATCGGACAACGGACCTCGGCCGATTGTTTCTTTCTTACCATTGTCCCCAACTCTCTTTACTCACATACACACAATCCCCAACCTCTTTATTCACATTCACTACATTACCTCGGACATGGAGACACCAGTCGGGAAGTTAAAGCTTAAAGAATACTTTGTCAATGGAGATGCCTAAAAGGGTAGTATGACCCAAACTGACATAAAGGTTGGTTGTGAATCTCACGTTCTAGCACAAGAAGAACATAGTGACCTTCAATGCTATATTGCGACCTATACCAACGCACTAATGACGTTAAGAGTGTGAGCTCGGAAACAGAAAATAATTAATCAATAAACTAATGGATTTTACTCTTTTTTTTTCAATCAAAAATCTCTTTTTGCATTCGCATTGCACTTCGGTTTCCACTCGTAGGGGCGACCTCACTTCTGGTTTGGGTTTCATATTAGAACGTTTTTCAGTTGAAAACACTTGTTAATCTACTTCCGTCCTCTTTTGCTGATTATCAATTCATCCAATACATATTCTCGTCGTATAACATGATACACTTCCTTACTAATCTCCTCGTTCCGTCTCTCAACCGTCACTTATTAACCAATTCGTCCACTGTGGCGTTCGCCCACACTCTTGAGGCCGCATTTCGTGTCCAATGGTCTCCACAGACTTTAAGCAGTGCTCGTCGTCATTTGCACATACCTTCACCCCCACTATCTGCAAAGAATACTTTACACCGTATATCAGGTTACGTGGCTCAGGGAATAAGTTGACATCACTGAAAAACCTATGGTGTCACTCCAGATGGTGACGCAATATTTTTACACCTAGGTGGAATTCAGCTTTATACCTAGCTTTATACCTAGGTGGAATTCAGCTGCTGTCTAAATAATAATTGTAGCGGAGAACTGCTCAGATCGGTAGTTTTACGTGTTTTCGATAAAACCAGGTAAATACCGGAGTAGTACCCTAACAAACAGACCACGTACGGTGCGCTATCTTTCCTTCCTCTTCCTTGTTCCATCCTCGCCCCTTACCTGCACACACATTTACACAACGCTAGCATACAATATGCACAACACTAGCACACATGCTAATAGACCAGTTGCGAACTTGTCTCGGCTAAGACACTGACTTGCCGGTGGGAGATACCTGCATGATGGAGAACCTCGCAAGCTCATTTTAGGTCGGCGCCGGATCTCACCACCCAGCGGGATAATCCCAGCGTTAAAAACATGCACTACACTTACTAACGTATTACCTTAGCAGTTGACACGCTCGGTAACACTAATCAATAAATCAATATACTTCCTCTGGCATTCTCATGTTCAATTTGCCCTCCCCTTCCTCGACGCACTGACTTACCCTCCAACTTCCCCTCCCTCTCGCATTCGTCCGCCCGGCGCCTCGCGGCCTCGACAGCTCCGCGCGGGTTACACTCTCGGCGCCCGCGGCTGCGGGAACAGTACTCAAGATTTTTTTGCGAAAATCTAAACGTATCGCGGCGCGACAGCTGGGCGGGCTTTGGGCTGCGGGGAGGGACGCGTCGACGCGTTCGGGGATTAGGGCAAATCCCCTCGAGTGGGACTTCTTCTCGCGGCGGATGAGCCCGCCCCGCGCCAGGGTGAGGCGGGCGCGCGGAGGGATTCGAAAGGAATTGTCTATGTATTGCGAGGGCGGCGCAGGTGTGGGGGGAGAGGGAGTGAAGGAGTGAGAAGGTGAGGTGAGGGGGTGAGGTGGTGGAGGGGAGAGAGGGAAGGGGGTTAGGGGTGAGAAGGCGAGGGGTGACGAGGCGAGAGGGGAAGGGGGAGAGAGGGTGACGGGGTGAAGTGGGGAGAGGGAAAGGTGGGAGGGGATGACGAGGTGAAGGGGTGAGGGCGTGAGGGGTTTAAGGGAATGAGGTGGTGAAGGGATGAGGGGGAGAGTGGGTGAGGTAGTGATGGGGTGAGAGTTGATTTGGTGAGGAGTGGAGGGGAGAGGGGGAGTGGGTTAGGGAGCGAGAAGGCGAGGGAGTGAGAGGGTGAGGCGGCGAGGGGGTGACGAGGCGAGGGGGTAAGGGGGAGAGGGGGTGACTGTGTGAAGAGGGGAGGGGGAGAGGTGAGGGGTGAGGTGGTGGAGGGGAGAGGGGGAGGAGGTTAGGGGGGTGAGAAAGCGAGTGGGTGACGGGGTGAGGGGATAAGGGGGAGAGGGGGTGATGGTGGGAAGTGGGGAGGGGGAGAGAGGGGGTGAGGGTATGAGGGGGTGAGAGCGTGACGGTTTTGAGTGAGTCAGGAGGTGAAGGGATGAGGTGGTGAGGGGGTGGAGGCGCTTCCGAGCCGCTGACTTGCGCATGCGCATTTCCACGTACCGCTCACTCCGCATCGGTGAGCCTGTTGTTCATGGGGTGATGCGGGTTTTTGAGATGAGAACAATTGTAGTAATGAGCTACTTTAGCGTGTTAGAAACGATCGGATGAAACGTTGAATGGTCTTACAGTAAAGAAGACTACTTTCTGTTTTTCGAATGTTGGAAACGACAAATTACTTTCTGTTGCTTCGAATTAAACTATCAATGTATGTGTTACTGTAAAAATTTAATAAATTTATTTTAAAATGATTTACAGTTATCAACCAGTGTTTGATCTACTAAAATAGTGCCGCCTCATTCGTATAGTGTTGATGATTCTTACGTAAAATTATATTCAATTGTTTTCAAAAATCAATTGCGGGTAATTCAATAACTATTATTACTATTAACTACTTTTACTCGTATTCTTTCAACGCAAGGTTTTCAGTAACATAAGAAACAGTTGCCCAGATTAATTTACCTTACTCTCGATATCTTTCAGAGAAAGTGGTTTCTAATATTTCAGAACCAGGAAATGTGGCTTTCAAATCACATACTTAGTTACCATATTATTCCCTCAAAGAAAACCCACTTTTCAGAAATCATTGATACTTTTCCATTAATACCACCACGAATCTACTAGATGCTGCTTTTTATAATTTAACAATAAGATGCATTTAGACTTTAACCTATGTTTCCGAAGAATACTCTTTCAATTTAAATAATATTATGTAAAGTAGCCATATCAAATTAATGATATATTTCATTTATATATTATTCTCTCTAACATTCAATTTAATATTTCTATCAAATAATTTCCTCCAAAAGAAATGTTGTTTCTAATTTCCCAGTATTTTATAATTTCTAAAAAAAGGTTAATAACTACTTCATGTATATTTTAATTATGAAGTCTTTCAATCAAAATTCACAACGAGCATTCTATTTGAGAATAACGAATTAGAAATATTTCTGTTTTAGTGCTGATCTCTAAATGTTTGACTTCGTCGCGCACTTGACAATAAAATATGTATTCGTATTACTAAAGGTACTACTGAAGGTATTACTAAAGATACTAAGTACTTGGTATTCACTACCTCAAAACCATCTTGTAAAAGGATAAAAATATTTTGACATTGGAATGCAATCAAATAATCCATACAAAAGTTAAAGGAAAGTGAATATGTGAGATATTTATCATGTGGGCACGAAATACTGAAAATTGGTTTGTTTTTAAATTATTTGTTTCCACAAGTTATGTATCTAATTGATTTTTGTGTCCAGTAAATTTACAGTATAGAAAGAAACAAAATTTAAAAAAAGCATTCTTTGGTAAAATATCCGAGAGGTATTATGAATAGTTTATTAATCTTTTCTCATCCGCTTTAAGAGGCGTAGTATTGTGTAACTGTGAATTACCAAAACTGTGGATTAATGACTCATACAAGTTGAAAATTAAAATGCAGTAATGAAATCCATTCATCAACTGAGTTGTGATACATTTGTTTCGATTTGTTAACACATGTAAACAATGCTTATGCATCATATACTACATAACATTATTTTGTTTGTAATTAATAAATGAATTCCTAAATGGATACAATATAAAATGCAAGTAATTTCAAACTTCTCCTTGTAATAATTTCCAAGACGCAATTGCGTTCATGCACTTCCCAGACAAGTCATAGTTTAGTCTAAAAATACCGAACAAAAAATAATTATCTTACGCTTTTACCGAGGTTTATAAGGCAAACTATTGTCCGAGAGAAATGCTTTCCACGTATTAGCCGATTGCACCACAAAAAATACCCGCCGACTTGTCTAATATACCACGCAAACTTTCCACATAAACTCATTAGACGCAATAACTATCACAAAGATCCGACGCCTCCGTAGAAAATTAAAAATCCCATTCCGAATTTCGGAGAAGCACTTTGCAATTAAAATTCGAGGGAGTGAATTGCAGGAAAAACACGAAAAGCGGCGGCCTCACCTGTGGCTGCGGGGTAGGAGTTTGAATCTCACTGTGAGGATTCCGCGGCGCCACCAAAGAGCCCAAATAAACCGCAATTTACGACCGTCTACGTTGTGGAACACGCGGTTGGAAGGGGCGTCCGGCGGAAGCAAGGGGGCGGTGAAGGAAATTGCGGATGGTTGGGTGAGAAAGACGGCAAATGACGAAGAGAGGGGATTGCGTATGGCGGAAAAGAAGATAGCGAATGACGGGACAAGGAATTCGGAAGATGTGGCTCAGGGCATCAACTGATGTGACGGCACTGCCTCTGACCGGGGATTCTCGAGCTACACTCCCGATGGTGGCATCATTTTCCACATTAGTTGCACAGTAGATTTAATTCAACCGCATAATTGTAGCGGCCGGCTGCTCTGACTGGCTGTTTTCCGTTGTTTTGTGAGGCCAGAAACAGGCCTCGGACTTCGCCTGATCTTTCCTTCCTCTTCCTTTAACTATTCTCATACCTTGCTTACGCACACTTACACTAACACGCACTACACTAACACATTTGTCAGGAGACCGGTCGGGAGCTTAGAATTTGTACCGGGTGGGGCGGTGCCCCGCAGGTGGGAGATACTTGGTACCTGAAGAGGGCGACGCATAGATCGCAGAACGGTATATGTCAAGACTTAATGGTGAAATCAAACACATTTCTTCATTTTTGTTTACTGAATTCAAATCTTTAACCTGATTGTCGATAATAAATGGAACTTTTTTGTAAATATAGTGAAATAAGTATCCATTCACGATGGAACGGAGAGCGTGTGGAATGAAATGGTGATTGGTGAAGCGGTCAGAGCAGGAATGGGATGGCAATGGCCTGGGCGCTGAGGGAGTTGTAAGTAAGTTGAAGGACGTAAGGGAGTGGAAGGACGTGAACGAAGGGCTGAAAGCAACACAAGCGGTAATGGTAAGCGGTGGGGGGGACGGGTGGCCGGGGTAGCAGTCGCAAGGGCGGGACTGTTGGATACGAGTATTTACTAGGCTGTCCGGGTGACGCCGCGTCCATGGCGAAGGTGCCGACGTTTCGGTCGCCATTCTGCGACCTTCCTCAGGGCGTATTGCCTTGGGCAATACGCCCTGGGCAATACGCCTTGGGCAATACGCCCTGAAGAAGGTCGCAGAATGGCGACCGAAACGTCGGCACCTTCGCCATGGACGCGGCGTCACCCGGACAGCCTAGTAAATACTGACTCCGGCCGCGGAAGCGTACGCTCTCTGTTGGATACGAGTTGCAGGCGCCAGAGGGCGGTGTGTGGCCAAATATGAACGAAGGCTGGGTGGACCACAAGTGGTGAAGGGGATGGTGGCGGTTGGGAGTGGGGATAGTGATGGGGAGGGAGAGGTGGGATGAAAGTGATGGAGGGGAATAGCAGGAAGCGAAACGGGGTGAGAATGGTGCGTAAGACTGGCATGGGGCGGGATTGGAGGAAAGGGTGCGGGACTGAGTAGAAGGGTGAGTGAAGGGGAGTGGCAGGAGGCTAGGAGGGATGAGAGAGGTGTAGGCAAATAGAGAAGGTTGGTGGAGGGGTGTCGCAGGGAGCGGGGCTGAGTGGAAGGAGTGGGAGGAGTGTCAGAAGTGGGACTGGGTGGAGAGGATGGGTGAGGTGAGTGGAAAGGTGTGGGACTGGGTGGACAATGTGAATGGAGGAAAGTGGTTGGTTTGAAGTTGGACGGAAGGGGAGAGTGTAGGGGGGTGTCAAGAGGCGAGGCTGCACAGAGGCGTGGGTAGAGAAGAGTGGCAGACGTAGGGCTGGGTGGACGGGGTGGGTGGAGGGAAGGGGGCGGGGCTGCTTGGCTGGGGTGGGTAGAGTGGAGTGGCAGCGGCGTGACTGAGTGGGCATGGTGGGTGGTGGGGATTGGTAAGGGGCGGGGCTGGGTGGACGGAGTGGGTGGAGGGAAGGTTGCAGGGCTACTTGGCTGGGGTGGATGGTAGGGAGTGGCAGCAGCGTGACTGAGTGGGCATAGCGGGTGGTGGGGATTGTCAAGGGGCGGGGCTGGGTGGACGGGGTGGGTGGATGGAAGGGGGAGGGGCTGCTAGATTGGGGTGGGTGGAGGGGAGTGGCAGCGGTGTGAGACTGAGTGAGCAAGGTGGGTGGTGGGGATTGGCAAGGGGCGGGGCTGGGTAGAAGGGTGGGTGGAGGGTAGCGGCAGGGGGCGAGATGGGTTGAGAGTAGGGGGGATCCGCGCCGCGAGGGCTAAGTACTCGCATGACAATTAACGCATTCCGCGCGGGCAATATCCCGCCGCGCGGCGACAAGAATTCGAGGGGCGGGGGCGGGGCAGAAAATGGCGCCGCGACGCAGCGGGTGCGAGGGGGCGGCAGAAATTTAATTTCGCGTCCGGCGCAGCGTCTGCGGACGCAAAGAGGTGGCTCGCGGGTGTTTGGGTGAGCGTCAAGAGTTGGAGAGGGGGGTGAGCTGTCAGGAGCAGAGTGATGTTGAGTGTTCATGTGTCTGCGGAATGATCTCGGGTGTCGCTGAAAGTTTCTAAGATTGGCTTTTCGTTCAAAACTCTCCAGTTAGCTTGGTTTTCTAATAAAGGAAATTCAGAACTGCCTACGTGAATTTAATTTTGGGTGCATCTAGATACTTTACGCTAAATTTCATATCATCTGATGGCTACGTCATAATGTTGCTCCAAGTTTAGGAAGAACATGCTTTAGAATTAAACTTCTAGGTTTGCTTATGGTTTGCGCCCTTTTCAAATGGATATGACGATACGTGACATAAAACTTGGACATGGTACTTAGAGGTCACTATGAGACAAGGAAGACTTACTCGTTCATTGATGATGTGTGTTAGCATTCTATGTATGTGAATAAAATGCATTGCCATTTTTCATGCTTTTGTATTATTAGTAGTAGTTGTATTTCTGACTTGTAAAGAGGCGACATACGTTAACTAAGCCATCGAAAGCAATAATATAGTAAACAGAAATAGAAATAGCAACGTTTTTTTTTTATTTTTACACTCAGGTGACTAGTTACGCCAAAACACTTATAAGTCAAAAGGACAGAGAAATATTTTTACTGTGTATATGGATAACCTAAATTAGCGTGACCTTAGAATGAGAATTCGATAAGAAAGGTGATTTCTACCGCGAGTAAAGACCCAGTAAACCTCACAGCACAAACCCGCGTCTTCCCTTTGCGACCACCAAAAGGTAAATCAGAAGCGAGGATGGAGCCTGGGGTCGGATCGGCCGCACTGGAATACGAGGAGCCAGTGAGATCGCACCGTACGATCGCGACCGGTTGGGACAAGCGACAGGCAACCGTGGCTGATTCGAGGGGCAGTGCAGGAAGGGAGGGGAGGGGGGAGGGAGGGAGGGGAGGGGAGGGGGGACTGGAGGGAGGGGAGGGATGGGAGGGAGGGGAGGGATGGGAGGGAGGGGAGGGATGGGAGGGAGGGGAGGGAGGGGAAGGGGTAGGGAGGGGAGGGGGATGGGAGGGGAGGGGGGAAGGGCGGGGAAGTGAGGGGTAGGGTAGGGGAGGGGGATGGGAGGGGAGGGGGAGGGGAAGGGGGGGAGGGAGGGGAGGGGGGGAGGGGAGGGAGGGGAGGGGAGGGAGGGGAGAGAGGGAGGAGGGGAGGGAGGGGAGGGAGGGGAGGGAGGGGAGGGAGGGGAGGGAGGGGAGGGAGGGGAGGGAGGGGAGGGAGGGGAGGGAGGGGAGGGAGGGGAGGGAGGGGAGGGTGGGGAGGGAGGGGAGGGAGGGGAGGGAGGGGAGGGAGGGGGGAGGGAGGGAGGGGAGGGAAGGGAGGGACGGGAGGGAGGGAGGGAGGGGAGGGAGGGGAGGGAGGGGAGGGAGGGGAGGGAAGGGAGGGACGGAGGGAGGGAGGGACGTGGCGGAGCAAACGCATTAAGTGGCGACAGAGACGCGGAGGCTGCGAAGGGGGTCTGTGGGGGCGGGGCGGGGTCAGCGACCTCGGGGGCGCCGGGGCGCGGGCGCGCGACGGCTGCGAAGGCGGCGGATGCATATTCAATGAGCGCCGCGCCGAGTCGCGGCTCCATCAGCTGGGCGCGCCGGCCCCGTCCCCTCAGCTGCGCCCGTAATTGACAGACGCGTTAAAATTAGCCACTGTTCTCCCCGGTCGAGCGCGGGCTGCAATATTCATACGGTGGCACGCGCCAGCCGCCCACGTCGCCCACCGGGCGACCGCCCTGCTCTCACCCACCCGATGGACGCAGCCCCGACCGCCCCACCACTGCCGTACCTGCCGTTCGTCACTTGCCCGTCCATTCGCTCCACCACATTCCCACCTAACCGCTTCGCCACTTCCCACCCGATTGACACAGCCTCGACCGTCCCACCGCCACGGCCCCGTCGTCACGCCCCCACCACTGCCCTACCTGCCACTTCGTCATTTCACATTCTACTCGCCTTGACACCTCCCCGCCATTGCCCACCTGCCGCTTCGCCATTTCACCGCCCGCTCACCTTGCCACTTCACCGCCCGCTCATCTCGCCACTTCCCCTCCCGATTGACACAGCCTCAACCCAGACCCCCCCTCCCCTGCTACTGCAGTGCCATCCCATCGCCCCGCCATTTCTTCACCTGCCACTTTACCTCACACCCGCTCCATTTCACCGTCTGCTTGTCCTGCTAATCCCCCACCTTCCGCCTTGCCACTTTATTACCCATTCACCCGCCGCCACTTCCCCACTTGCCGCTTCGCCACTTCATTGCTCACTCACCCGCCGCCACTTCCCCATCTGACGCTTTGCCACTTCATTGCTCACTTCCCCACCTGCCGCTTCGCCACTTCATTGCTCACACTCACGCAGTCACTTCCCCATCTACCGCTTCTCCACTTCACTCCCATCACCCGCCGTCCCTTTCCCACCTGCCGTTTTGCCAATTCACCCCCTGCCGCCACTTCCCCACCTACCGCTTCGCCACTTCACCTCCCCATCATCAGCCGCCACTTTCCCACCTACCCGCTTCGCCACGTCACCACTTGGTTGCTCCGTAACTTCCTCGCCCGCCAGCGCTCATCACCATCCATCCTTCCGTCCCTGTCCCCCATCCATCCTTCCCTGTCCGTCTTCAGTCGTCCGACTCTCCCTATCACGCTGCATTCTTCCTTGATCTTCTACCCCCTCACCACAACCCTTCTCCATGATCTGTACATTTCCAACCTTCTCCGCGCCTCCTCCCCACCCTCTCCAAGCTGCTTCCCCCACCCCCTGTACTGTGTCCTCTTGCGGCACTTCTTTCCACTTTACTCTTTCTTGCCTGCTCTTTCGATCGAGAGACTTGTCCATTTGTATTGGAGAATTCAAAGATTGTAAGTTTGGATTACTCATAAAATGGACAGAATTCGTGTTGATCGAATTTTTAATATATTAAAGGAAGAATATTCCCAGTTTTCATCTCTTGCACTGTACGTATTTTCATATTACTTCAATTATTTACATATTTAGAAATATCTAGTCTGTAGTTACATAGAATTTCTGCCTATTGCTACGACTTAAAAGTCTTCGTGCTAACCACATGAACCTCTTATGCCATGACCGAGAGGCTAGGTCACCGCTCAAATCGGCCAAACCCCGTTGCGAGCCGTCACGCCATAGAACAGTAGAGGACTACGACATAAGTGTGAAAAATACACACCAGTAATTAAAAAACGGGGTTACAAAAAATTCAAATAGAAAATCAGGATAACTTTCTCACAAAAATCTTTCAGTTTTGAAATGCAAGTTTGAACATTTGGGAATTAATGAACACGGCATATAAATTAGAGGATTAAAAATTATCAAAAATCAGATCGAGATAGGCCAAATATTCTTTTTAAATTACTCGCCCTTGAGTAGATTTTAATGAGATAAATTCTTCAGTTGTATAATAAAATTTAAAAAATCCATCCGCTATTGAAGTTAGAATTTATTGCCATGTATTTCCAAATGCGTTCTCAGAAAGACTTATACGGCTTTCGAGGTCTCTGCAACCTCACGTCTCGTTTATGTAATTTCAAAATCTATAGCGGAAATTCGCTTGGGGGGAGACATTTTGTAGGAGTTGACGCGTGGCGGAGTAAAAGAATGGACGGGGAGGCGGACGAACGCACAAAGGAAAATGAACAGAGTGAGTGCGTCTACTTAATTGTTCCAATATTGCCACTGGCGATCGGAGGTCCTCTGTATCCTGAAATACAATGAAGCTAATATTCGCCCTCTTCTTCAAAGGGAAAATGAAGCTTCCTTCTGCTTGTAATCGCTCCCAAAAGATTCCCGCAGCGCGAGCAATTAGTGAGGGGATTGAGTCCTCGTTTCTTGAAAATCGCAAGCAATTGATGTGCATTTCTGAACAGAACAAATTATTCCTTTCTACATGACCTTGTACGAAAAGCGTAAGCTTTGCAAAATTCGTTACCTCAGTCATATGCCCTGAAGTATGAGAAATAGTTTAGAAGTATTGAAAGATTCCTTTAATTTAACCATGTATATTTGTTACTATTTGTGGCAATATAACCTCCCAAAATATTATTTTCAAATTGAACTAGAAGCTATTACATATTTCCAAATCTTTCATTGTTTTTTTAATAGAAATCTTAAATTATCCACTCCATATTACTTATGTCTTCGTCAAAATGTTATATTGTTTCATACGGATATTTAGTGTATCTTTAGATTTTCATGACAAGACTTCTTCGCAGACTTATATTAGGTAAATTATTAAGTTAAAGAAATAATAAATATCATCATTTCACTATGAAATTTCCAAGAATCAGACTTCAAAATGGTTATATTACTGTTTATTCGCCAAACACAACGCTAAGAAAACGAATATACCACAAGCCAAGTTCACCGGTTAACGGTGAGAGAAATACCAAAATAAATGCCGTAGCCACTAAACGCCAGAAGAGATCCCAGTTATGTACAGTCAACAAATATTCCACAAAAGATACACCAGAGGCTATGACTATCACAGTTACATACAATATTCCAACTACGCACTTTGACTTCGGCCACAAGCTTTCTTACATAGAGTAGCATACAGAAAACACGTGAACAATAGCGTGTGAGTAGTCTGGGAGTTTCGCACAAAATTTTGTTTTGAATGAATGTAAATGCGAACTCTGGCGAAAAGGGCACACTAAATTCCAACAATATACCAACCTCTTTATTTTTTTTGGACTCTAAAGCCCATCAATCACCTATCATTGTATATAATTGTATTATTACGTAATTAATATATTATATATAAATGTAACTAATATCACAAAATATGTACAGATAATTATACAGATTAATGTTACCCGCGTACGTTTTCTTGAACCCTCATTTTGCTAGATGCGAGACGACTGACGGGGTTGTTCTTTTACTACAGGCCTACTACATCAAATCTGTAGCTCATTTTTATTTGCGAAATAGTTTCTGTTAGGCGGGATCAAATATTTCCGCTTATCAGGTATTTCAAAAATGTTTGTTGCAATCTCTTATTCATAATTCAGCTAATGTTAGTAAAGGAGCGGTGGTAGGTATTCCAAAGCTGAAGAAAACGTGCGGGTGTAATACTACCAACATGATGATGCATCATGGGTGATGGAGTTAACAGCACACTCTGCTGTTAACTGAGGGTTGGTTTGCAGGGGGTTGGTTGTTAATGGGGGTTGTTTTTTCTACTACAGGATTACTATATAAAATCTGTATCTTCTTTTTATTTGCGAAATATTTTCTGTTATGCGGAATCATATATTTCTGCCTATCAGATATTTCAAAAATGTTTGTTGCAATGTCTTATTCTTAATTCAACTAACGTTAGTAAAGGAGCAGGGTAGGTTTTCGAGTGCTGAAGAAAACGTTCGAGGGTAATACCACTAACATGATGATGCTTCAAGGTTGATGGAGTTAGCAGCACACTCTGCCGCCTTAGATGGGAACATATTTCATACAGTAGGACCGAGTGACCCATTAGCATTCGATATACAAGTCGTTTGCTGAATCTGCGTAATAGCGGGCTCCGACATCACTTCCATTTCGAATGCATATTCGGGTTTTCGCATGCGCAGAGCTCTTTGACTGCTAAGAACGTGCTTGTACGTCCAGCAGGATCCGCGCTGTGTGTGCCATAAACACGTCTGAGCGTCTGGGAGTTGCAATGCCGCCGATGCAAATGACGTACACATACGTTCCAGCTTGTTATCGATTTATTTCATTATAATTCAGTCGGAATGTCAATCGAAATCAAGAAAGGTCTAATGCTTTTTCTCTACTTTCTGGATATTTAACGAAACCATAGACACTCTCCACATGATTGAACGCTTCATAGCTTTCCCTCAATTTTTGCTCGTATTGGAAATTTGTAATTATGGCTATAGATAGTTCTAGACATTCGAATTCCAACAGATAATGCTTTGAACTGGAGTGAATACTTGGTCTTGGTTTTGGTTTTGTAATCGTGTAATGTGTTTATTTGTAAAAGGTTTTCATTTATTTCAAAGTCTCCTGAAATAAATTTATTTTTCCACTTGTGTTTTTTGGCGTGTATATTTCACGAAATATTTGGGTTATGATCAAGTTTTACATTAGTGCAATCGTTCTACGTTTCACGTTGCATTTGGTAAAATTAATTTTGAGACCAGTTGAAGAATAGTTTTAATACATTCACTTTATATTTTGTTTTATTTTGTTCACACGTGCCTTTATGTGACAGATATTAGTATAAATTAAGCAATAGATCAGCAAAACGTTATTTTTATAGACTAAAACATTTTCTAAACAGCTATGACTGGAACCAAGAATTTGTTACTTGTCTGGTTACTTCTCGCACTAAAAATACACAGAAGCAATGGTAATGTATTAAAGTTAAATTTGCCCTGTCTTTACATCTAAGCAAATTATCAACTGCTTTAGAACTTTGTTTATTCTACAATTTTTATTGGATGATGAATGAATTACTACACTTTCTATTACTAATTTAATTAAAAAATCCAGTTATCATTATTTATTGCCTACGAATATCAAACTTATGTATAATTTTTATATTCATTTGAATCTACAAGTAATTATTTGAAATTTCCATACTACGATTATTTCAAATTCTCAATTTATTATCAGGTGGATCTACGTAATTTGGTGGATAATAAAATATGGTGTCATATAAAAAGTGTTAAAAACACTTAGTCCAGAAACGTTTTCCATGATTAGACATAGCAAAGATTATTAAAATATTAGTGTAAATGCGTACATATAGATATAGGGTACATGACGAGAAATTGTGTTATTCAATGTACTTGAGTCCCTGAGTTATACTCGTACTAAATTTAACGTAAAGTTTCTCTATAGCATTAACGAAACTAGTGGTCCTACTAAATGTCACATACTTCCTCTTACATGTTCGTTCCTCATTCTTCAATTTAGGCTATCTTGACGGTTTTGTCACACCGTCTTCTCAACTGCCATCCAACGGCGACTAAAAGTTTTACTAAGATTTACTAAGAAAAATTTCTTCATGGTTTCTTAATTATTTGGATCCCTAATAATAGGAATTTCAGAACACTGTAGAAAGATAAAATATTATCTAAAATCCACATTTTCATTGGATTATTGAGGTTGTTTGTAAGAAAATAGCGTTTGTGCGTTTCTAAAAATGATCATTTAGAGCCTCATGTTCACACAAAATGTTACATTTTTCGACAAACCTCAAAAGAAATTATTTGAAGTAACTGTACTCGCAAATTCGAAAATATGTGTCACGTACATCATCATGACATAAATATTACCAATATGAGCTATTTAAAAATTTGGGATTTTGAAAAAAAAATAATGTAGTAAAATGGCATTTAAGTCATCTAATAGAGTGAATTTAGCATTATCAACAGAAAAATACAAAACAAAGTTGGAGCCATTTTTCAGAGAGTGGCGTTTCAGCGTTTCTGAAAATAACTCACTTTTTGATACAATCCTTATTTTTCTCAATATTGCTAAAAATCTACAAAACGTTTAAAAAATGAAAATGAAGGCAATGAGTGAAGAAACTGTGAAACACAAATGACATTTAAAAAATCGCTATATTTTGTACTTGTAGGAAGACATCAAGAAAATTTCCAACTTTTGTAATTTACAAAAGTTTAGAGGTGAAAATCAGGGCCATGCCAACTTTACATGTGTATTTTACTCTATTCTTACAAAGAATTAAAAGAAACAAATGCTGCAATTTTTTACAAAATTTCGGATATATCCCAAGGGTATCATATAAAGTACTTCCAAATTTTAAAAAAAGATTTCTCATAAATTTACTGTTTCAAGACAGGCCAACTCGACTAGTAAATAGTCATTTTCAAAAAAACTGCTAGAAATAGTTTAGACGTTAGTGTTGTTCACAGATGGACGTTTAAAAAAATCCCTTTTTCAGTACATTGTTCCAAAAAACCTGTATTTCCATTGAAATCTCGGAGTCTATTTTCCGCAGTGTTACATAACTTTCTCTATACCACGTATATTACTCCGAATATACATACGTATACGAGAAAGTAATTAGTGATGCTACAGAATAGCACCAACGTTCTCATGCTAGTTAGTTTTCTTATCTCTTCAGTCTGACCTATATATTTCGCTTTGCCCTGCCTTCTTTTCAGCTGCCTTCAACACCTAAAACACATTTTTCACGTTTCTTTACTTTTTCAGAAACCTAGAAGTATAATTGAACTATGACCTTAAGAATATTACATAAGGGCAAAGTCTTATCGAATACGCGCATTTTCTTTGAAATTTTTTTTTTGTAGCCGATTTTTTTAAAAATGTCTTTCAAATTTTTTGAAAACGTGTATTTGCATTTTTACAAAAACCTTTTACAAAAACCTTTCGAAAATATTTAATGAATTTTCAAAGAAATGGTGATTGAGCATTTCTAAAAATGCAAAATTTTGATCACATTATCACACCAAACTTTGGAGTTTCGAGAAACTTTATAAGGTATTAATTTATGTACAAATAGGCACAAACGGAATAATGTATAGAAATCGCTGGTGTAAATATCTAGTGATGTGAGAGACATTACAGAAAATTTCATCTTTTATAATATTTGAAAAAATAAAAGTATACAGCCAAATGACATTTATGTCATTTTTGCATTTAGCAAAATTTTTGCATTTAGCATCGATGCAAAAAATTGAAGGATTAATATTTGGAGCGATTTTTCAGAAAAAAGATTGGCGATAAAGTAAAAGTATGCCGTGTTACTCTACAATTATTTATATGTGTAGTGTATTTTTAATTACTATGTAATTTTTTCAATTTTAATATAAAGGAAATGTGACAATAGAAACAATAACTGACTTTTTAACACGAAAACCAAAACTTCATGATAGATTTCCCTTCTATACTCCCCACGACAGATAGCCCTTCTGTAATTTATACTTGTTTTAAAGTGATCACAGGTACGTCTACTATTAAAATATTCATTATTTACGTATTCTTATTATTACTTTATTGCATACATTCATAAAATTCCATAGTGAATGTACTTGTTATTGAACAAAAAATTAGTTATATAATAAATACAAACTTAAATTTAGTTATCATTATTTCATAAATCAATTAACGTTGAAATTTATTTTGAGGCATAGAACTTTTATTGGTAAAATTGAGTGACGTGAAAAAATGTCAAATTATTACTAGTGCATTGGAAGCTACCCAAATGTATTGAAATATACGCCCTGATCAAATCAATACTTATCACTAGGGAGCGAATTTCTATAATTCTGCATATTCTTGTTCGTTTCGTCAGTGCATAGCTAGGTGAAATTTCTTGACATTTGATTAGAAAACGATGCTATATAAATTAATATGTTAGTGCATATTTACGCATGCTCGTATTTAGCTCATTTTTTGTTGGTGGTGTAATAGCGCATATTTTAAATATTTAGTTAAAATAGAGACTTATCTATAAAACGTTTCATCTTTTCATAGAATCTATTTATTTGTCAGCGTTCGTTGATTCGAAAGAGTTTGTCACAGCTTGTGTTTTTGTGTTTTGTATAGATGATAAAATACTTGTGAAAATGTAAAATATATATTGATATCATGTTTTTTAAGAGAGAAGAAATACAACATTACATAAAATGTACTTTGCTAAGGAGAATATTTAATTCAATTATCTCTCTCAGGAAGTAGAGTATATTATATTATGTTTGCTCAAAAATGTATATTTTCATTTCAAGCATGCTTCTCTTGAATTTTATCGAAAAAAGGTCTATAGAGGAAATAAAATATTGATAATTTTATTTGAATATTTAAGGCCAAACTTCAGAATTTTTAGGTCATAAATGCATGTTTTTAAAAGGATATTTCAAGGTTTTTAGGGAAAAGCCTCTCCCTACTTATCACATTGCCTCAAATAATATTTTTTGACCCCACAGGGATAGTGCGAGAATGTTTCTTCTGCGGAAATTTCACAGAACCTGACGAAACGTGTTCTGACCCTTATGACGATAGTAATAATCACATTCGTAATTGTGATCTGAAAGAGATCGTATGCTTGAAGTTAGTTGCTGAAACGAAACAAGGTACGGCAATGAGTTTACCTTTTCACTCTACACTTTCTCTCTTGTTTCTCTGAGTTACCGAACAACGAAAGTAGAAAAGATATACAAAATACGTAAGTATTATAATAAGTTTATATAATAAGTTATATAAACTTATTATTATACTTACTTACTATTTATATTAATTTGTTATATGTTTGTTTACATCTTATTGCAATGACATTTACTTTTAGGTGTCATATTAACTACAATAACATTTCAACAGCTTCCTTTCTTATGACAATAATTGATGCAGAAAGCAACGTGTTACTCAATTCTTAAAGTTTCTCAATTCGTTCTCCTTACATATTATAGTTTTTTTTATTAAATGATTGGTTTGGGGTCGTGAAGGCACGGCTTTCACTGCAAAAACATAGTTTCAATTTGCTGCAAAGATGGAGTCTCTTTAGCTACTCTATGTAGAATATTCTAGCTCGTTGTTCGTAATATTTTGGTTGTTGTCAATTCTAAGCTATGACATTTAAAATAAATTTACTTTTCCGAAAACAGATCATTAAGCTATCGTCACTACTAAAAGCATACATTATTATTATCTGCCCCGATAAATAGAATTCTGGAATTAAGTTCTAAGATATAATTGAAAGAAAGAGTGTTAATATTCGAGACCTGTGTTAGCTGATGTATATCCCTCACTCAACCAGGTATTGTATGACATGAAAATGCATCATGAATTGCGTCTTGTACTAGACACGCTGCATAAGAATGAATGTTCTTGAAACTTCTTGAGGATATAGAAGGATCAAAAGTAATTACTTTTTGGAATTATGACCAGGGTGAAAATTTCAGTGAAATCGCTCGTGTAGTTTTTGTGTTTATGCGCGAAACAGATAATCATATACAATAACTTTTTACAAATATCTGTCTGTCTATCTCTATCTATCTCTATGTAATTTCGTACAATTTGATTGTTAATCTTCGCCAACAGGAACTATATCTACGATAAGAACATGCAGCTCTATGAAAGACGTTCCTGCCGACACAATCAGACTTCTTGGCAACTCCAATGTGAAGTTAAAAATTATGAAAATGTGTTTCATAAATCTATGTAACACCGCCCTGACTACATGTCATCAGTTACATGCACTCGTAATTATTTTGCTCGTTTCGTTCACACATTTTGTTCTATAATGATTAATAAATATTTTATGTAGACTGTTCAATTGGCGATGACTATTCTGTTTAATATAATCGTGTATGTTTAATAATAATAATAATAATAATAATAATAATAATAAAATTAATAAACTGGACGTGAGTGAAAGCTCCGCACTTTGTAAATAATTGTTTTAAATTGAAAATTACGTCATAGTAAACATTATTTTGAACAAGCAGCCTCTGAGATGTGTGTTACGGCATTTTACGTCCAGTATTAAACATGAGCAATTATTCTAAATTAAAGTTGAGATTAAATTACACAAAACAGCATACATTCCCTTCTATTATGAAAGATCATTTGTTTCTCCGTCATTTTAATTTGATTACATAGATAACGGGATTCTGCAGTTTTATCACTATACAATGGGGGAATTCAAAGGTTTTGATCTCCAAAACTATAACAAAAAGTTCTTTCGACACTCCTTATGAGACTTCCTAAATTTTTCTTTGTTAACATTAGTATACAACAACTACTCATTTTTCTTTCTCACACTTAGAAGACAATGTGTTGTCCTGGAAAATTTTGATAGAAAAACTCTTATTGTCGGGCCCTAGTAACTAAAAAAATCATTTATATATATATATATATATATATATATATATATATATATATATATATATATATATTCTAACTAACCCACCTACACCCACAACTTGCCACCTTCACACAGTAGCACGCATGAACCGTAAGCGGGTTATCAAGATTTTGCTCGTAAAGTGAGCTTAAAAATCTAGGGAGCAGGATCTATAGGGTGCGAGAAAGGTTTGAACCCTTGACACAATAAAATCACACAGATTGCACACAAACGAGCGTATAATTTACTCATAAACTTTTAGTGTCATAAGTTCATGACAAAAACCAAGAATATAGAATCACACTTTTACAAAGAATGATGAAAACACAAATAGAAACCTTTACAACACACACTCATATGAATGAACACATATAATTTACACTAAAATTGATACTCTGAAATAATTACCCTAATCTACACTGGGAATACCCTTGGAAAATTAATTATATCTAAATTTATGCTATTCTAATTACATTGCACATCAAACCAAAATTTAAATTTACAATCGCCTGCTTCAAAATATTACATGCGAAGAATAAAATGTGTGCAAGTGCACTACTCTCATTTACAATTTAACTGTGTCTGAAAATAGCAGAATAATAATTGTCCTAAGTAGAATGTTTTATGCAGGCAATTGCGCATCAAAATGTCTCCTACGATAATACTGCAATTTGTTGCCACCCGTGTCCTCAATTTCTTAACACTTTCCTATACTAGTTTTTCCCTGCCGACGTGAATTTGACCTATTTTCTGCGCCCTAACCGTTACCTCGTGGACTTCCCACTTTTGGCCTTGATGGTCGTGCGCTGGTCTCTGCGTCGACGTCGCTCGGTCCCAGCTTCTGCGTCGTATAGAGACGGGATTCGCCTCTGCCGTCTACGTTGTCTTCTCGCGTCCTTTTCCGTTCTTCCTCCCAGCCGTTCCGTCTTCTTCCTCGGGCGCCTGGGTCCGTCCGTTATCTTTCACCTCGTCTGCTACCGGCGCCTCTGACTACGCCCACGTTTCGAAAATGTCCCTTGCACTTCGCCGAATACTCGTGCAAGTTCCTCGCTCGTTGCCACTTCTACTTTGCTAAACCAGAACTTTTAATGCTTCTCTCACAACGGGTAACTTACTTCCCGTGTCGTTAATTGAAGGACTACTTTACTTAATCTGCACTATGTCGCGGACGACTGACTAGAACGTCTGCTCGACGCCGAATACTCCTACCTAGTAGTCGTTGCAGCGGCAAACAATATCTAAACTAATGTTTAACGAAAGTGTTGACTAGGTGAGCGGTGATCAAAATGCTACTGGCTCGGCGATCGGTGATTAAAATGCTGCTTACTCGACGAGTGGTGGCAAGAAAAGAGAGCTTCCGCTCGCGGGTTCGCGTATTTATTGTCCGACGCCTGGGGAAATTCTCAGTGGTGGGACTGCTTCCCCTCTCTCAACCCTTCACAAGGAAAACGTTGCTCGCTAGTTCGCCTTCGTTTAGTACGGGCAACGGATACCAGGCCGCGCGTTTATGAACCTTTGCTTTACGCGCCTGCCATCCTCGCTGCCTACGTAGTGTTCACACATACGAGACGGTGGTGTTATGGGGTTGCACAATCCCATAACGCCACAATATATATATATATATATATATATATATATATATATATATATATATATATATATTATTATTATTGGCGTATAGGCCATTACTGACCACACTACACGACTAACATGTGTAATTTTTCAAGGAACAGCTTTTCAACTGTATCCTTGGATTACAACAAGGTTGTTACGCCTTGAAGTGTGACTTATGAGATGATAGGATGATGATGATAGGTGAAGGGACAATCGCAAATACAACCATGTCTACGCAGGACTCGAACCTGCAGCCTTCTCGGCATATATTGTGGCGAAACCGATTTCATCATAATTTTATAAACGAAATTCACCGGATCAAAATTTAAACAAACAGACCCGGCCACCCAGGATTTCTGCCGAGAGATTACGCAGACGGTCACACGTGCGCGACTTCGCTTATCGCGACAGTCCCTCCCGCCCCCGGCCCATTAACGTAGCCGTTAAGAGGGTCGGCGCAGACAGATTCAATGGGCACACGTGTTCACTGTGCCGGCTACGCAATTTCGAGATCGCCCGCTCGTTTCGGGGAAACCCAGATCCATAATTCTTTCACGGACAACGCGCCCCCTGATGCAAGCACGGGCCGACGTTCTAGAAGGAATTGGAAAAACACTGCATGCGTGCAGCTGGCACGGAGAGCGGAAAGTTCTGTGGCTTCTCGCGTGGCGATTGGCTGAAAATAGTTCACTGCGCCATTTCTTTCGGCCAATAGCGACGCAACTTTCTTAAGGAACTCGAGCATACGAGAATATTAGGCATCGGGGAAAAGTTTACCTTATACAATTTCGACGGAGAGAATTTCAGAAGAGCTGGGGCATCAGACGGGGCCAGATGGCAGAAGGGATTTGAATGCTAGGCAGAAGCTTCTCTCGGGGAGCTAGTCGTCGGTCAGAGGCCAAGTTCGCCTTCGCCGGACTTATAAATTTTTCATCGATCAGACGGGGCCAGAGTATTAGGCATCGGGGAAAGGACCAGTGCGTCTCTGGAAAACTTATTATTTTTCGAGCTTGAATATTAGACTGAGGATAGTTGAGAGAGGAACTTATGTGGGGGTGGGAATTATTCGGGCGAATATGCCTATGTGGGGACTTATGTTATTTTGCTGCGAGTTTTGAGCTGTGAGCCGACTGCAGTGGAGAGAGAAATTTCTCTGGGGTGGGTTTTCGTTGTAAAGAGAGGCGAATGTTTCTCCGATCAAGTTCTAAAACTGTCCGAAGTTGTGTTCAATAATTATCAGAAAAGTCAGAGAGAGACGCATAGTTGGTAATTCCGTTCCTGAGATCGTCCGGCCAGCTCAGCTAGTACTGCCAGTTTCGACCAGAACTTCTAGTACTGCCAGTCACTTCCAGAACTTCTACATCAGCCAGACTACAAAGGGCGCTGTCAACGAGCCATGCGCCGCCGCCTTTTGGTGACGTCACGACCGACCGCCAGCTGTGGCTCGGAGGGTTACTGACCTTCGCTGCATTTTTTTGAAGGACGCCCAGCCGCCGCCCTCTACCGCATCGTGGCCATTCTCGGCTGCACAAAGACCCTTCTCCAAGCGGTATCGTTTAGGGCTACCGCCCTATTGTATAAAATTTTAGTAATGCGGTGTCACGCTCTGACACACTGACCAGTAGCAATTTCACCCATTGTAATTGTTAGTTATAATTCTTCTTAGTTTTTTAAGCTTAACTCCTAAAACTAACTTTTCAATTTTTTTTTCTTCATCTAATTTTCCCACTATTCTTTTTATTCAATTTAAGAGTGTAACTTCCCTGGGGCATGTTAATCATATTGCCCAGGAATAAATGTGAATTTTTACCAGTGAACAAGTGTTTATTTTGTGTTTCCACCGTACTGTGTAACAATTCCTTCCATCACCGACTTGAGCTAGCATCAGGGCCGCTATCCGGTTCCCCAGGTAACCGGTAGTGTTACAATTGGCGTTTCCCACCGTGGGGCTCGACGGCCGAATAATTGTGGTTTTTCACGCCCAAATTTTAAATTTGACTAAATTCTTGTTATAAATGGATGGAAGGACATTGTTACGAGAGAAACAATTTGTGAGCTGGTAACAATTTGCTTTACTATTGTATTTTGTTTGTGAGTGTTGTTGTGTAGTGCGTCGTGTGTTGTGACTCTCGTGTGCGCGTTTCATTCAAAACTTCCAAAATGCTGGACGAATCGGGTATCGATGTGGCAGAAGATGGGAGTTCGGGGGAACAATCACCGCCCGAGACCACTCCCGATTTCATCCAGATTCTCATGAAATTAATGTCGGAAAATAAGGAATCCTTCACGGGACAAATGTTAGAAATGAAGGAAACATTCACGAGACAAATATCAGAAAATCAGAAATCCCTCTCGGGACAAATTTCGGAGATTAACAAAAAACAATCCGAAAGCAATGAGAAACAATCTGAAAGTGACAAAAAACACTCCGAAAGTAACGACAGACTTATGAAATTAATGTCAGAAAATAAGGAACAGATTTCAGAGGTTAAGCAAACCCTATTAGAACAAATTTCGGAGATTAACGAGAAACATTCGCAGAGATTTGACCGGCTGGACGGCTGCTTGGCTGACCATGCTGAAAAATTTGAAAGGTTGGAGGCAAAATTTAATTGCGAGATTGGGACATTGCAGAACCAGCTCGAGGGTAGATGCGGGGAAATTGAAAATAGCGTGGGAAATCTAGGTAAAGAATTACAAAGTTCGAAGACTGAAATAAATTCGCGACTAGGGAATATTCAAACAGAAATTAAACAGAAGCTCCAGGCATGTGACAATAAAGTAGAGGCATGCTGCGAATCAGTCACCGGAAAGATTGTCGAGGTTAGGACGGAGATAAACGGTAAATTTACCAAAATTGAATCTAAACTTGACACGGAAGTTAGCCAAATTCATGAGAAATTTGGGAAATTAGGCGCTATTGATGGGGAAAACATTAGAGAGAGGGAAGAAAAACTAAAGAAAGAAATTGACCAAAATTTAAAACGGTTAGTAAAAGAGGGAATAGAGAAGGAGAAGGGAAATAATCCGACAGTAAATTCATTAGGCGGGTCAAGTTTGAGATTCTCGTGGGCTCCTCCGCAAAGTCTGTGCTTCTGGGGTAAACAGGATGAAAATCCAAAGGTTTTCCTCGACCGGGCAGAAAATTATATGGATTTGACGAAGGCGGTACCGCCTGATTTGAAACCCAAATTTATGCAAGAACTGTTACGCGGAAATGCGGCACATTGGCTTACTGCACTTTCACCGTTCCCGCAAACGTACGAGGAATTCCGTACGAAATTTCTAGCGCGTTTTTGGAATGAACAACGGCGATACGAGGCAGAGAGAAAAATTTTGGAAACAAGGTGGGATAAAAGATCAAATCAGTCATACCTCGATTACGCCATGGAAAAAATTTCCGCGATTAAATTATGTGACCCAGTTATCAATGAAAAGAAAATTATCTGGCTCCTAACTGCGCACTTTCCCACTTACGTGCAAAATTTGATTAGCAGTGTAGGATGTGAAGATCTTGACCGCTTTCAAGAATTGCTCGCTCAATTTGACAGGACACGAGTAATTCATTACGAGGAAAATTATGACCGAAATCAAGGGAATGGTCAGAACCGGCAACCATGGTGTCGGGATGACCGAAATCGTGGGAACGACGCTAATGAACGGCGCCCGCCCCCGCGTGTAAACGAGAATCGGAACGGGAGTGCAAATGACGGAAATAACCAACGCGACTCCGCCAGGCCGGGGCCGTTAAACTGAAACCGTTCGGACCTTCAGGGTATCGGGGTTCCGAACGAATAGTGTCAGAGGTACCGTTCATTAATGTAGTAGCCATCAATTATGCCTTTTATGACCTGAACGACGACGCGAACGCGCCCGTCATAGAACGTGCACGGACATGTCCAGTGGTCGAGTTCCTTATAGGAAATTTCAATGTGAACGCTTTAATTGATACCGGCAGCGAAGTTAGTGCGATTTCTAAGAAATTGTTTTCAAAATTGTTAAGTGGACAGATTCCGGTACCGACTTTGCCGACGGGTAGATGCTACGTCGTAGGGATTGGGAAAAAGAAAAGCAAGCCCATTTCTATGCAAGCCCTAATATCAATTAACTTTGAGGGAGTTTCATTTGATGTGCCGTGCTTAATCATTGAGGATTTAAGCTACGATGTAATTCTTGGGGTAGATTTTTTAAGGGAAAATAACGGGATAGTAGATTTTTCCAGAAATATAGTGAGTTTCGGTGAGGGCAGAGAAATTAATATTAGAGATGACGAGGACAGGATTGACATTGGCATTTCATGCGGGTCCTGGGAATTGGGAGATGATGTGCGTGAAATTATTAACGGTTATTCACTGAAAAATGAATTGTTAACCGACTACGAGCGCCATCAACTGAATGAAGTGCTATTAAAATTTAGAAATGTTTTTGATCGTCCTACGCATCCTATAAAAGATTTTAACTTTCGGATTCGTGTCACCGATGACTCACCTTTCAAAGTAAAAAATTATCCCATTCCGCAGTCTATGAGGGGGGAAGTCGATGAAACAATCAAAAATATGATTGAGGAGGGCATTATCGAAAGAGCTGTCACAGCTTATTTAAACCCGATTGTGGTAGTCAAGAAAAAGGACGGCAAAGTGAGGATTTGTTTAGACGCACGACGAATTAACGAAGTAACGATCCCAGAAAACGAGGCACCTCAAAACCTCGACGAAATTTTGTGGGAATTTAACAAAACTAAGATTTTTTCGGCCTTAGATTTTTCGAGTTCTTACTGGCAGATCGCAATTCACCCAGATGATAGGAAATTCACGGGATTTCTGTATAACGGCCTGACCTACATTTGGAAAAGAATGCCTTTTGGTCTGAGGAATAGTGGTGCGGCATTTATCCGTTGCCTCGACGAGAAATTAGGAGACAAAATTAAGCAGTTCGTCACGCCGTACATCGACGACATCGTGATTTCCTCACAAAACTTCCAGGAACACCTTTGTCACCTGGAACAACTACTGGAATGCCTGTCCAAAAATGATATGAGATTAAATTTGAACAAATCGCAGTTTTGTACTTCGGAAATTTCCTTTTTAGGATACCGTGTCAACACGGATGGCGTGAAAATTGATCCAGATAAGGTTCAGGCTATTGATCAAATATCACGACCACGAAGTACAAAACAATTGAAGGGATTTTTAGGCATGTGCGTGTATCAATCGAGATTTATTCCAGGTTATGCGATTCTCACCGCACCGTTAGTAAATTTATTAAGGAAAGGAACTAAGTGGCACTGGACTGACGAACACGAACAGGCGTTCAACAAAATTAAAGCGGCGTTTCGTAATGCAATTATGGTGAACCACCCGGACTTTTCGGAACCTTTCTACCTCCAAACTGATAGCTCAAATGTTGGGATCGGGTGTGTACTCACGCAAATCGGTGAATTTGACACCGAATATAAAATTGTCGCGGTCGCTAGTCGTGTGCTCAGGTCAAATGAACTTAAATACTCTGTTACTGAGAAGGAGGCACTTTCCATAATTTGGGCTGGGATATTTGGCTGGTAGAAAATTTTACATTGTAACGGACCACAAAGCCCTGATTTTCTTAAAACGATGCCACTGCACTAACGCCAGGTTATTACGGTGGGTGCTTTGGCTACAACAATTTGACTTTGACATCAGGCATTGCCCAGGAATCAATAACCCTATCGCAGATTTTCTTAGCAGGCTGCCTTACGCTTCTAATCACATGATTCAAAATGATACAGTGTATCACATGAATGTGATTAACCTAAATGTGACCCCTATTCCGGAAATGCGGCCCGTAAACCTCCAGAAATTACAGGAGCAGGATGTCATTATTGGCAAAGCAAAATTATTTCTTCAGAATTCTTTAGACCAGTGTGATCCACTCTTCGAAAAATTGACTCAAAATCCCGGGTTAGTGAAACTTTCGAGTAACCTCGTGATGTTTCGGACAAAGCAGCAACCCTGTGAATATCGGATTTGGATCCCGAACGATATCGCAGACAAACTGGTTATTCATGTGCACCAAAAGCACGGGCATTTTGGCGGGAATAAAATTCTTAAAATTTTGATGACATTTGCGTATTGGAAAGGGATGGCTAGGCATGTCAGAGCTACAGTTTCTAAGTGTGTGACATGTCAGCTGACAAAATTCCCCAACAGGCATTACGAAGAACCAATGCATCACATAATTCCTTCAGCCCCGAATGAACTCGCCTGCCTTGATTTATATGGGCCATTGCCTACAGCAAGGTATGGCTACAAGCACGTTTTGGTCATAAGTGATTCCTTTTCTAAATTCACACAAATTTATCCGATCACTAGGCCCACTGCACAAAATTGTTTAAATCGTCTTACCAGGGAATTCTTTCGAACTGCCGGAACGTATAGGAAAATTCTCAGTGATCATGCTTCTCAATTTACTGGGGCTCTCTGGAAACAGACACTTGAGAATGAAGGGGTCTCAGCCATTTTCTCTTCTATTAGGCACCCACAATCCAATCCAAGTGAGCGGATTATGAGGGAAATTTCCCGGTTGTTTCGTGTCTACGTGACACAGAACCATAAAGAATGGCCCCTACTAATAAAATACATCAATGAGTGGATCAATACTGTCGAACATGATTCAATCGGCATGTCACCTTATGAGGCACATTTTGGAAGAAAACCGGAGCATGCTTTTCCCTTGCTAGCTCGGTTAGCCGGACAGCAAGTTCCAAATTACGATAATCGATGTAGAATTATTTTGGATAATCTCACTAAGAATGCTAGAAGGAGGGAAGCCGCGGTCAAAAATCCTTACCAGTTCAGAATAGGAGACAAGGTACTCGTCAGGACTCCCCGAGTAAGCGATCAGCCCGCGGGCCTATTTCATAAATTCTTCCCTCTTTTCAATGGTCCATTTACGGTTGAAGCCATCCCGCATCCAAATGTCTGCCTTCTCAAAGATATGAACGGCTTGCCAGCCGGAAAATTTAACTTCTATAATTTGCGGCCTTTTAAAGAGTAAAGTACTGATTACAAAAAAAAAACTGTCAAACTCTGAACACGATTCACGGGCACCCCGAGCTCATCGAACATTTCTCATTTGTTTTATAAATTTAGTTAGGTGTAATTAGAAATAGTATTTTATTCTTAATTTCCAAGGCTAGATTAGATTTTATTAGAACTACGGGTAAAAGCATTAACTTCCGGTATCGCCATTTTTTTAAATTTTTACTTAAACAAAAAAAAATTCTCATTTTTCCAAATTTAATTTCTCGAACTCCAATTTTTTTTTTTATTCGGAGGGGAAGGCTAATGTGGCGAAACCGATTTCATCATAATTTTATAAACGAAATTCACCGGATCAAAATTTAAACAAACAGACCCGGCCACCCAGGATTTCTCCCGAGAGATTACGCAGACGGTCACACGTGCGCGACTTCGCTTATCGCGACAGTCCCTCCCGCCCCCGGCCCATTAACGTAGCCGTTAAGAGGGTCGGCGCAGACAGATTCAATGGGCACACGTGTTCACTGTGCCGGCTACGCAATTTCGAGATCGCCCGCTCGTTTCGGGGAAACCCAGATCCATAATTCTTTCACGGACAACGCGCCCCCTGATGCAAGCACGGGCCGACGTTCTAGAAGGAATTGGAAAAACACTGCATGCGTGCAGCTGGCACGGAGAGCGGAAAGTTCTGTGGCTTCTCGCGTGGCGATTGGCTGAAAATAGTTCACTGCGCCATTTCTTTCGGCCAATAGCGACGCAACTTTCTTAAGGAACTCGAGCATACGAGAATATTAGGCATCGGGGAAAAGTTTACCTTATACAATTTCGACGGAGAGAATTTCAGAAGAGCTGGGGCATCAGACGGGGCCAGATGGCAGAAGGGATTTGAATGCTAGGCAGAAGCTTCTCTCGGGGAGCTAGTCGTCGGTCAGAGGCCAAGTTCGCCTTCGCCGGACTTATAAATTTTTCATCGATCAGACGGGGCCAGAGTATTAGGCATCGGGGAAAGGACCAGTGCGTCTCTGGAAAACTTATTATTTTTCGAGCTTGAATATTAGACTGAGGATAGTTGAGAGAGGAACTTATGTGGGGGTGGGAATTATTCGGGCGAATATGCCTATGTGGGGACTTATGTTATTTTGCTGCGAGTTTTGAGCTGTGAGCCGACTGCAGTGGAGAGAGAAATTTCTCTGGGGTGGGTTTTCGTTGTAAAGAGAGGCGAATGTTTCTCCGATCAAGTTCTAAAACTGTCCGAAGTTGTGTTCAATAATTATCAGAAAAGTCAGAGAGAGACGCATAGTTGGTAATTCCGTTCCTGAGATCGTCCGGCCAGCTCAGCTAGTACTGCCAGTTTCGACCAGAACTTCTAGTACTGCCAGTCACTTCCAGAACTTCTACATCAGCCAGACTACAAAGGGCGCTGTCAACGAGCCATGCGCCGCCGCCTTTTGGTGACGTCACGACCGACCGCCAGCTGTGGCTCGGAGGGTTACTGACCTTCGCTGCATTTTTTTGAAGGACGCCCAGCCGCCGCCCTCTACCGCATCGTGGCCATTCTCGGCTGCACAAAGACCCTTCTCCAAGCGGTATCGTTTAGGGCTACCGCCCTATTGTATAAAATTTTAGTAATGCGGTGTCACGCTCTGACACACTGACCAGTAGCAATTTCACCCATTGTAATTGTTAGTTATAATTCTTCTTAGTTTTTTAAGCTTAACTCCTAAAACTAACTTTTCAATTTTTTTTTCTTCATCTAATTTTCCCACTATTCTTTTTATTCAATTTAAGAGTGTAACTTCCCTGGGGCATGTTAATCATATTGCCCAGGAATAAATGTGAATTTTTACCAGTGAACAAGTGTTTATTTTGTGTTTCCACCGTACTGTGTAACAATTCCTTCCATCACCGACTTGAGCTAGCATCAGGGCCGCTATCCGGTTCCCCAGGTAACCGGTAGTGTTACAATATATATATATATATATATATATATATATATATATATATATATATATATATATATATATATAGAGAGAGAGAGAGAGAGAGAGAGAGAGAGAAAGAGGTAGAGGGGGAGAGAAAATTACTTTCTTTGACACATCTTGTATTTAGAATCCCTATTTTGTTGGTCCTTGATACCAAAAATTGGATTACGGCAAAATGTTTGACTGTCCGGCCATCAGTCCATCTATGTTTTACGCTAGCGCCTAAACCGTTTAGCCTATTTTATGCAAAATTAATATTCGTTGATCAATTCAATAGACCTCGCCGCCCTTTGAGGTTGTATGCAATATTTTTTTTATTTTGAAGGGTACTTTATAAAGTCCCAACAATTATCAAAACTGGCACCAAATATTTTGATTAAACTTCGTCATCGGATAGTACTAGAAACGCTTATGACTGATGGTCGCAAGCGCCCCTGCGAGTAACACGTTTAACTTAGCAACTCCCACACCTTCTGCCGCTCTCACATCCTCAACGCAACCCGATAACATCCGTTTGAGCCCCTTCCCACGTCGCGTCGGCCGCGCGCTTCCGTCAAGTCTTTCGCTACGCGAAGCGGGGGAAGGGGTACGCGCCACCGCTAGCAGAACACAGCTTTAAATGGTAGCCTTCCCACTGCGGCCACCGGTCGCTGCTTTAACCTGCTGCGGTGTCTTTGTTCGACGTCACCGGAGGGTCGGCGAAGAGCCCTGCCGATTGACGTACGCGCGCTGCGGTGGCGGCGTGGGAAGGCGCCCTTAGTCAGAATAATCTTTATTCTCAGCAGCAACCATACCCTTAGCACCACTGAACACCATCCACTACTAACACTACATACTCGTATACTCACAGGAGCTTTCTACATTACGTCAGTTACAGGCACAGGAACAAGCTACTATTCTGCGGAGATTCTATTCTGTTCTGACATATGTTAGGAAAAAATATCGGTATCAAACGAGGGATCTTAAGCAAGCACACTGATCATGACATATCTTAGAACTTTAAAAGTATAAAAATTTACCTCGGTATAATACTTACAATACAATGCATTTTATGACACCCGAATGTTCTACGACACTTGCATAATTGCTTTTATTTCAGTGTCTTACAAAGCAATTTCAATCAATTTATTGAAAACGTTATACCCGCAGAAAGTACCTTTGAAAAACGACTTTATACAAACCCTCCGCACTTTTTCTACAAATACATCAAAAGTATATCCATGTTTATTAATTACGTTTTGATCTCTCTAATAATTTAATAATGAATCCTCTGTCTCTGTTCGTACGAAGACATATTCGTTTACGTCGTTCTGAACTTCGATCGCCTCCTCTCCACGTCTGAACGAGCCAAATCTGTAACTCGACCGCGAGGACGCTGTAAGCTGAGCCTTCCCCGCCCCTCCCTTTCCCCTCCCCCTTCTCATCCCCTCCCCTACCCCCGAGCCGCGGTCTCCGCCATCGGTCTAATGAAGGAACTATGCAGCGCGGTCCGCGGGAGCTTCGAGGGGAGACCGTGAGAGCGCAGTGGCGTCGCCGCCGCTGCCTACAACTGTATTAATCTGCCGCGGGAAATTTCTGACTGTCGACGGCGCGCGGGGTTATTAGTTGAAACAAACGCTCGGCAACTGCGCAGCTGGGGCGTGAGTGGGGGGTGAAAGCGAGTAGTAGGAATCCGAAGCGAGAAGGGGGCGGGAGGGGCGCGGAAGTTCATAAGTTACCGCAGGGGGACTTACATACGCCCTCGGCAAGGATCGTCCCCCTCCTAGTGTCTTCTACCCGATCCCTCTCCTGCACTCGCTGCCGAGGAATCTGGAAGGTAAATTTCCAGGCGTAGAACTTGCGGTTTCGGATGGGTCTCAATTAGCCACCGCCGCTGTCGCCCGGCCCTCCGTCCTTTGCACAGATTCAGTAATGCGTTCTTCGGAGGCGAACGCCACCCTACCCGCCCTGCGTGAATCTCCACCAAGCCAATTGGCGGGGCATTTCTGGGGGCGTGTTCACCGAATCCTTAAATGGTCCATGTCCCTGCAAGCTACCTACTCATAATTCAATTACTTTTATTTCGACACGCACATCAATACAGGTAGGATTCAGTACGAACCATTTCTGTGTTTGTGTAAAAGTGTTTCACAACTGCCTTTTGCAAGTTCAAACAGGAAGCGCAGTTCTAATAATACCTCCTCCGCTTCTCTTGCCTTTCTAGAACCTAACGGTTTCATAGCGCTTGCAGCAACAGGCAACATTGTGTCATATCACTAACATGTTGCCTCAATATTTCTAAAGTTAAAACTATGACCATAATTCTCCCAACTAAAAATAACCTGGCAATTTATTCTGTTTGTAAATATCTATAGAAGAAGAATAACTATAGTAGAAGAGTATGGAAAATGGCGAATGGAAATAAATTTACAAAAAACCTGTGAACGAATCAAAATCTCTTGAACTGTGAACTAATTGCAACGCACGTGAGTGTATGTGTAAGCGGCAGAACTTTAGTTTATTGTTGGATTAACGATTTCATTTGTGACCTTCATCATAGGTACTGTATTCATGTTCTTGGTTAAACAGTGACTGTGCAATCAAGCATTTTAGCGAGAACATGCGACCTGACACATCACGTACGTGGCAACGTTTTCTGACGTACGGCAGCTCTGCCAACCTGCCATTCAACGTCAGTTGGTAACAAGAAATCCTCATCTGAAACACTGGATGTGTTTTACCCACTGCATGAGTACCCACAGCGATTCCTCTAGACATCGCACGTAATTACATGTCTTTTCTTACAGCACTATTTGTTTATTCCAATGTGAATCCTTCACAATTGTGTTTTTATTTATTCATAGACTATTAATTACAGCACATCATGCTAATATTCAACTGCTTCATTCATATTAGTAGATTTCAATGAAGTATGCTTTCACACAGCATACTAGATTAACACTTAACCTTTGTAAAATTTTAATGATTTAATTATATCTATTAACTGCACTGTCTCTATTCATTTCTAAGTGGTGGTGACAAATCCCCAATTAATTAGCTTTTCAGCTATAAACAAGTTCCACAAGCTTCCAACTTGCGGTGATCCTTCGTCAGGTAAGAAATCAGAGTTGAAGACGGTTGAAGGAGTTAGTATGCAAACCGATCCCATCTGTTAATTCACAGTCCACTGCGTATACCACTTCCACCAGTTCATATTTTCAGTGACTAACCTTATTGTGAAAACCGTCAGCTGATCCTCATCGGGGACCGCGGGAGGGTTTGGAAGCGGAGTCTCATATACAAATACAAGCGTAGGTTTTCGCGACCGGATTCAGTAGCAGCGAATCGCATTTCGCTTTGAGGAAGGTCACAGAATGGCGGACGAAACGTTGGCACCTGTGCCTAGGACCCTGCAGCTTAGAAGGAAATTATATACAAGTAGTCTTGGCCGGCAGACCTCGACATTCTAAACTCCCGGTGGGTGTTGTCGTAAGGAGAGTGCCAGGTGCGTCTATCAGTATGTGATGATAAGTGTCAGTATGTAGGCTTGCATATAACTTCAAACAGCCAACTCAGTTCTCTTATAAGCACTACCAATGGTTCTTTCGGAAGGTGACAGTAATTCCCTGCATACGATATGGATGATTCGGGAAAGCAATGTAGGAGCAATACCCTAACAAACGGGCCACGGATCACACGATCTTTCTTTCCTCTTCCTTGTCCTATCCTCACACTTATGTGCACACACTTAATCTTAAAGTTCTACACAACAACGTATGGTGTGGAACAAGTCGATCACTTAAGCTTACGCTGTAGTGATGCCACTTATGTGCACACACTTAATCTTAAAGTTCTACACAACCACGTATGGTGTGGAACAAGTCGATCACTTAAGCTTACGCTGTAGTGATGCCACTTATGTGCACACACTTAATCTTAAAGTTCTACACAACCACGTATGGTGTGGAACAAGTCGATCACTTAAGCTTACGCTGTAGTGATGCCACTTATGTGCACACACTTAATCTTAAAGTTCTACACAACCACGTATGGTGTGGAACAAGTCGATCACTTAAGCTTACGCTGTAGTGATGCCACTTATGTGCACACACTTAATCTTAAAGTTCTACACAACCACGTATGGTGTGGAACAAGTCGATCACTTAAGCTTACGCTGTAGTGATGCCACTTATGTGCACACACTTAATCTTAAAGTTCTACACAACCACGTATGGTGTGGAACAAGTCGATCACTTAAGCTTACGCTGTAGTGATGCCACTTATGTGCACACACTTAATCTTAAAGTTCTACACAACCACGTATGGTGTGGAACAAGTCGATCACTTAAGCTTACGCTGTAGTGATGCCACTTATGTGCACACACTTAATCTTAAAGTTCTGCACAACCACGTATGGTGTGGAACAAGTCGATCACTTAAGCTTACGCTGTAGTGATGCCACTTATGTGCACACACTTAATCTTAAAGTTCTACACAACCACGTATGGTGTGGAACAAGTCGATCACTTAAGCTTACGCTGTAGTGATGCCACTTATGTGCACACACTTAATCTTAAAGTTCTACACAACCACGTATGGTGTGGAACAAGTCGATCACTTAAGCTTACGCTGTAGTGATGCCACTTATGTGCACACACTTAATCTTAAAGTTCTACACAACCACGTATGGTGTGGAACAAGTCGATCACTTAAGCTTACGCTGTAGTGATGCCACTTATGTGCACACACTTAATCTTAAAGTTCTACACAGCCACGTATGGTGTGGAACAAGTCGATAACTTAAGCTTACGCTGTAGTGATGCCTCGCCGGTGAGAGTTGAGATACCTGGATGGAGAAAACCCCCACTGGCCTAGTGGTCAACACTGGATCTCACCACTAAGCGAGGGAAGATCACCCGATGAAAAGAACGTATGCATTGCACTTACGAGAATAATAAATGAAATCCTCTTGAACCATGACCGTGCATTATAGAGGTGTGTACCATAAAAAGTCACTCAACAGGATCAGAAGTGTAATATATGTAGTAATTTTCCTATATTATACTATAGTATTTTTACTGAGAAATGTATGCCCCAAGAGTACTAAATAAAATAATATCGATTACTTACTATGGTTTTAAAATAAAAAATTAACTCTTCGAATAAATGGTAATGTGGATTACTACATTAATAAGACACATATTTTAGTTAATAACGCATACAAAACACCCGCAAAAAATAAGTAGATATGTCATACAATTGTGTTTACTGATAATATTCCTACTAAAAGGAGACATAGAAATTTTTAAGAAAAGTGCAGTTCATTTTATCAGTCATAAACATGTTTCTAATAGAGTATCCTAACTGATGATTCATTGATGCAATATCCTCTAGCAATTAATATATTTATTTATTTAAATATATTAGCTTGTTACCATTAAAATTGCTTTGTGGACTCTTATCATTGTTAAATAATACGAACTATGAAATCTTATTCACGAAATATTCAAAGTTCCACAGTAAAAAGTCGACTGTCAGCCGTTGCAGAATATAAATGATGATGAACAGCGCGTGACCTCGTCCCCAACGAACATCCATTGCGATAAAACTCCTTCCTGTGGACGTAACTAATGTCGTCATTGATTGTTCCGTTGTGGACGGTACTCGAAAAATCTCGGACAGAGGAAAAAAAAGAACAAAAAAAAAAAAGAACGAGGAGTATCGGAAATCAGAGGCGCGAAGTGTTAAGTTGTTGGCTGTCGATGCTCGTTTGTTAGCGTTTCATCAAGGTGCGCGCGCGAGGGTGGAAGTTGCCGGCGTCACCCACGCGGTGCGCTGCAGTCGAGTCACAGTGGGTCTTGACTCGGATGGAGAGGGACGAAAGCTCTGATTTTGCAAGAAGACGAAGAAGTAGTAGTAGTAGAAGAAGAAGAAGAAGAAGAAGAAGAAGAAGAAGAAGAAGAAGAAGAAGAAGAAAGAAATAAAAAGTTCAATGGTTTGAGATCACAATATTTATTAAAACAATACAGATAACAATAATAATTTTGGAGTGTTACGTTGTAAACATTGTATTCAAAAACATTATGTGTTACGTAATTCAGATATTAATGCTTATAAACATAGTTTTCAGAAATGGAATATAATTTCCCTCAAATTAATATAACACTTTTAGTCGTGACTGAATTCATGGGATAAATAAATCTACAGAGTATTAGTTTCATTGGAATAATTCATCAATTTCAGTTTCATTGAAAATTCTTCAGTCGTTTATATAAAGGAGTGTCTATATTTATACTTTGGAGAGCTTGTTGTGTATCTTTATCAATAATAGACCGAGAGTATTTAAGACAATTACTACGAAGTTTTGTTCGGCTGGTACGCCCGATTTCTCGGCTTGAAAACTTTGTTGACCGCCCGCCCACAGTCGAAAAAAAAGGCGTGGCCCACTGTGCGCTGGGAGCGAGTTCCGCGTCAATCGGGGGGATGCCGATCGCAGGCCTGCCAAGTTGACAGGATGAAAAATGGCTTGAGTAAAAATTGAGAATGCCTCCCTGATTGTTTTACCCGAGCGCGTCCATCAAAGCCTTCAACGCACCGCCCACCCCGACGGCCGACGCAAGGTATTGGTGTTCCGGGCTGATGAAAAAGCCGCTGCCTTTGTTTCGCGGTGTCATGCTTGAAGCGGCGCGATGGATGTCTCGTAGCGTCGCTCTCTAATCCTTCGAACCGCTTTTCGCACGAGCCCCCGAGGAATTTTCCTCTCGCCCGAAGTGATTTTGAAACGTTCTCTATTACTCTAAGTTTCTTGTCGATTGAAAGATGAACGGGCGGCTTTCAAGGGATGTGAAACACATCAAGAAAATAGGCCTGGCAGTAACGTATGATGGTGTCTAACACTCAGACCTGTGAAAATTATTATTATTATTATTATTATTATTATTATTATTATTATTATTATTATTATTATTATTATTATCATTAATAATAATAATAATAATAATAATAATAATAATAATAATAATAATAATAATAATAATAATATTAGAGGAATTTTCCTCCCGCCCGGAATGATTTTGAAACGTCTCTATTACTCTAAGTTCCTTGTCTATAGGAAGATGAACGGGCGGCTTTCAGGGGATGTGAAACACACCAAGGAAGTAGTTCTGGTATTAACGTATGATTATGTCTAACACTCAGACCCGTGAAAATGATTATTGTTATTATTATTATTATTATTATTATTATTATTATTATTGTTGTTGTTGTTGTTGTTGTTGTAGGAATTGTCCTCCCGCCCCGAGTGATTTTGAAAAGTTCTCTATTACTCCTAAGTTTCTTGTCGATAGGAAGATGAACGGGCGGCTATCGGGGGATGTGAAACACATCAAGAAAATAGGCCTGACAGTAACGTATGACGGTGTCCAACACTCAGACCCTTGAAAATGAGGGCTGTAGCGCGGGTGTAACTAAGTGATGAGTATGGAAGCATGATGTTCAATCCGGAGACTTAAGTGATTGCGTAGTAGCACTCCACCAAATACATGTGTTCCCACAACAGGTTCAAGTGCATCAGAAGGTGATATACGCCCCAGACCTTTATTTAAAGATTGTACAAACGAGGATACAAACAGGATACAAACAGGAGAAGTAAGAGTGTTCAAACCACACGATGCAGCTGACGGCGGGCATACATGCGCCTAGGGAGACAACTTTATTTTTACGTTTACTCCATGACATAGAGTGGTTGTTTCTTTTAACTCAATAAGTAAATTATAATCAAAATCTCCAGGGTTCATTTCTAATGGGTCCAGTGCATTAAAACATCAACCCAAAGTTATCGGTCGAATTCCATTCGTTTGCTCCATTAACTCGGTGGTTAGTGCAGAAATCTCGTGAAAATACATGTGGATCGGTTAATAAAAATATAAAAAATGTACTTTACATTTAATTTAGATCTTATGTACCAGCATACATGTTTCCAGGAATTTTGTCTCTTCTTCAGTGCTTTTTATTACATTCATAAAGAAAAACAAACAAAAGGATCTGTACAGATGAAGTGATGCAATTTCAAAAAAGTTTAAAATGCATTAATACTGTTCATGAACATTGAAGAGTTGGTGGTTACATCAGACGAACTCCACTTTTTTGTCCATTGTCTATGCAAATCATACTTCCACCCCCACCCCCCATAAAATTAAAATTAGAAATTTTGTAAACAAATGGCAAAATTTAAATATTTTAGAATTTTTTATAATTAAAAAAATATTTAAAAAATAATTCCATCTCCTGCCTCCAGACAGATTAATGCAAATCTTGAACGCTCAGTATTAGCACAAAATATTTCATTTTTTGCTCTTTCCTCTGATTTTTCCTCATTATGATTGTTACTCGTACATAACTCAATAAACAGTTTCAAACAGGCATTTTACATTACTCAGCTTTGGGTACAATTATTTACTTCCATTGAAATGAAAACTGTCTTAGTTGTTTTATTATTGGTTCTGGTGTTTCATTTTCTTATACTGAAGACCGCTCAAGAGCAACGCACGAAAAAATGACTAATTTTTCTTCAGTTTTTCTTACATCTACACGCTGAAAAATTAATCGCCTATGTTGTGATATCTTGTCATCATCTGTGAGGTTTTTCTCTGAGACCTCCTTCAAAATATATTGATTTATACGTTCATCTCCCATGAAGTGACTCTTTCAACTCAGGGCTGCTCAAACGGGCAGCCAACACGGCGCTCCCTGGCTTAGCTCCTATTTGAAGGCTACCGGTGCGTCCCACTGCTTGTCACACTGCGAGAGGCAAATGGGGATCGCTCGGGCGCGATCGACTCTAGTCTAGTCAAAGGCGGGTGATAGCCGGGCTGTCGCGAGCTGTCTGTCCACAGTTGAAGAATTTGAGCTTTGCGGGCAATTGCTTCTTCCCGTCGCCTCGCTCCGTCTGCGCGTGGGCCACAGCGGTTTGACGTGCGCGCCGTGGGTGACTGACAGAGAGGGTGAGACTGACAGAGTGGGTGACTGACAGAGAGCTGCCGCTTAGTTGATTTATTATTGATTCCGAGTGCAGAAACGGCTAATGTTATTATTCCCGTAAGTTTAGTGTATATTTTATAATGAGATATGTTATCGCCCTTCCCTCGTTGCTGATATCCGGCACTGACCCACACGTCAGCTTGTAGGACTTTTCCCTAAAAGATTAGATGCGCACCGCCCCAACCGAGTGAAGACTTGAGCTCCAGACTGGTTTCCCAATCGGTGAAGTAGTGTTGTGTATGTAAAAGTGTTTGTAAGTAAGGGATGAGGATAGGACAAGGAAGAGGGAGGAAATATCGCGCATGGTTCGGGGCTCGTTTGTTAGGGTGCTGCTCCGGCATTCACTTGTTGTTGATCTGAGAAATCGCGGAAAACTATTGGACAGAGAAACCGTCCGGTAGAGTTCTTCTCCAGTCAGCGGCTGAATCTATCCTTACTAGGTAGCTAGTGATGAAATACCTGCCAGAGTCGAGACTGGAACTCTACGGCCTCCTACTCAAGTGCACTGCAGTAACCCTGACCTTCTACAGTAGCAGCAGCATGTATTCGTCTCTGACAGGTCTCTCGCCAGGTGCTGTGGTACGTCATGTGACCTGCTCTGAAGCAACCAGCTTGCGAGGATTTGTTTACTTTCTCACAGCCAGGGTTCAGAATTGCTGCTCATCTGACTCGCACAAAGTCGCGGAGTCGATAAGGTTCGGCTTTGGCGAAAGTTACGAACATGATATCAAGTCGTATAAAGTCGTAGGCTTCCGCGGCCAGAGGAATGTGCGTGATCTTGTCTGTCTGCTACGCATTCCAGCCCTGAGGAAGACCACGACAAGATGGTCGAAACGTCGGCAACACAGCCTTCGACGCGGCGTCACCCGGACCACCAAGCTCACGCACATGATATCAAGTCCTGTCAAGCCTGTCGGTAAGTGTTAATGCTCTAAAATTCCATTTATCTGTCATGTAGGATGTGCCATGCGCGTAGTAATGTGTGGCAACAGCAAATTGTCTGAGTTGTTTAGCCAGTGAGCCAGTACGGCCGCTCGGCCAGTAGCCTTCGAAGCACCGCGTATCTCCTTCGTGGTTGTCGCGCCGCGTGCGATAAATCGGACGGAACGCGTGTTATCGGAAGCCGCGCGGCGGTGCCCGTTTTTTGACGCCGCCGTCGTCGGCGCCGCCTTAGCCTCCGTCGCGGGCAACGAACAGCCGCCCTGCGCACCGCCCGCCCTCCCTCCCTCGGCGACAATAAACTCCGGCGAAAATATCGCGTTAAAAGCGACTCCGCCCCTGGAGTGCGATGATGTCAGATTGAGGGGTTTTAGTTCCCCAAATGGCAGAAGGAAAATGATTGAGTAGACAGGGTAAAAGGATAGGACGAAATTCAAACATTTTCGAAGAATTAAACAAATTAGTTTGGTTGACGAGAAATGAAATTAGAAAATACAATTTGTATTTTTTAGTGTAAGAACCACAATGTAGTGGGTGATTGCAAACTGATGTATACAACAATGAGAAAATATGTGAATATTTCAGTTTGCCAACACATTTGAGCATTTGTTTTAATTTCTCCTATACGGTATTATACGGAATAATATACGTACTTTAAGTAAAGTTATGTAATGTTACGGCAAAAACGGTGATTTATAAACAGAATAACTCGTAATCTGAGGCCATGATACCGAAAAAGTGGATAAATCTTGTTCCAATATGAAGTAAATTACGTGGTCTAACACGAGTGGTCAGAATTCACGATATGTAGGTTTTAATACCGAAATATTGGTTTTCGGAAAATCGTTTGTCCCTCCATCCATCCGTACGCTTTTAAACAACGCTAGTACCCAAACTCGACGTAGGTCTTTTTTTCCAGTCCACTCAATGTTCTTAAGTCTACTTAAATGTTCTCCAGTCCACTCAAAGCTCTGAGATTTTTAAAAGCATTCTTTAAATTTTGGTGGTAACTTATGTGAAGGCCTCGTGGCTAGCTGTTGGTCAGTGTGCTCGCTTTCCACTATGCAGCCCCGGGTTTGGTTCACGGTCAAGCAAAACGATAGTGTGCGTTTTTCTTGTAATGTCCCAGAATATGTTGCCGTGTGACGATGAGAAAATTCTCTTCTCAGGTTGTGAAGACCGGAATACGGCGTGGGGATGTCCATGTGCTAACCACACGTACCCCCTTAGCCCATGGCCGCGAGGCAGGGACGTCGCCTGTAGGCCTGAGCCCGTTCACGGGCTGTCGCGTCAAGTTCATATATACAACTTATATGAAGACTTTGGGACATTTTCAAAATTTTCTTAAAATGTTCTATTATTTTTCTTTAAATCCATTGTAAGAATACAGTGAAATACATTTACGAATATTATATAGGTCTGATTTTCACTGTTAACTCACATTTTCTAAAATCGCAAATATTCACTTTTTTTCGGCGTCTTCCAACAACTACAGTTATGAAGATTCTCATTCTTAATGCTGTTTTCATCAAAATCATATCCTTTTCTAGCAGACACATGCTGAATTATCACCTAAATCGGTATTAGTTTGTCTCTTTATTGTTTCCTATTCGACGAACGAATTCTTAGAACCTGGGCATAGTTTTTGAATGCATTATATTGTGGATTGGTTTTTGAATACATTATATAGTCAAACATCGACAACAGAACATCAACGTTGTCAAAAATCGATGTTAAAAACTGAAACATTGATGTTAATAATACATCGACCAAAAATATCGATATTTTTAAACATCGATGATTGAAAGTGGGCTCAGTAACTTCTATCATTAAATTCGTGCGTAACGAAATTTAATTTGGCAATAGCAGGTGCATATTAATTTATAATTAAAGCAAAGTTAAATTGCGTCCCCATGGGCAAAATACGAAGGAAATACCAGGGCATGACGATTATCTCCAACGCGAGATTTGTCTGCTCGGTGAAGAAAGCCGCGTTTGTTTGGTTCGAACACATAACAGACTTCGGTACCAATATAATTTCGTATGTTAACTTGTATCCAATTGCGGGTATGGAAATTGTTCATGCACGAACAAAACATTGCAAAAGAAAAAAAAACATGGACAACAAAACGTAGATGTTCGAAAAACATCGGTTTCAATACATCGATGTTTAAAACAACGATATTTTTATAGAAACATCGAATTTTTTAAAACATTGATGTCACATCCCTAGTGAATATTACTTGGCATCCGATAACCGCTTGGATGACACGTATAAAACGCTCATTTGTGCTTGAGTCATTGAACCATGAACTTTTCTTCGGTAATTTAAAACGCGAGGGGTATCAGTGTGGCTCGTGCAGCTGGTGTACTGTCGCTCATCTCCTTGAAAATGACCCAATCGTATGAACTCTTTGAGTCCCTATGCTCTTGCTCTGAACAAGTGTTTTGTTTGTCTACATCCGAAATTCATTTGAGATGCATCTTGACGGACATATTGTTCTCAGTTTTGAGATCGTAAAACCTATTGCTTTTGTGCTGCAATGTGTCCGGCACCCATGGTTGATATTTTTTAGAAGGAACATTAAATTATATCTCCTGCATTTAACTGGAATTGGGTACCTTCAGAAGCGTATAGGGTGCCTGTCATGCAGTAGTTTAGCCGGATTTCGTCCGTCCCACACGGAATGGGCCGGTACGAGGTTAGCATCCGCAACACAGCTTAGAAGCGAGGGGTTCTGAAGCGAACACTGAACCACGTTTAGAATAAAGCCTGGAATGTTTAATTAAATTTGATAATATACTTTATTTATTATACATATGGCAAAGTTTATTATATATATGGCAGAAAAGTTTCGTAACATAAAAAAGTATATCAAAATTTACGTAGCATTTTGTAGCCTTCTTAAAATGTTAACATGTTAACAATGTATCTAATATTTCGCAACTAATAAGTTTCATACACCCTCTTTTACTTTTTTACTTATTTAAGATCGCTTTTCAAATACTAAGGTCATATAGCAACCTCTGTAAGTAAAAGTGGGGGTAATGGTTTCGGTATACGGACACACATAAACATCCATGCCCTGGGCGGGATTCGAACCAGCGACCCTTTAGGCATGAGGCAGGTACGGCTCTTCAGTCTCAGCGACTTCGGGTATTCAAAACGGTTATACGACTCTCTCTCTCTCTCTCTCTCTCTCTCTCTCTCTCTCTCTATATATATATATATATATATATATATATATATATATACATATATATATATATATATATATATGGATAGACACATAGATAAATATTAACAAAAATACGACGTTTTCATAACAGAATGTTAATAACTTTTTTTAAAGTGAACTTCTATTGTTATCCATACGAGAAATCGCGTTACAATTACGAGCGCAATCATTACGAACGTAATTTTAAAGTCACCTCACATGCGTACTTTACCTTCGGCATACGGCATTCGGCGACGTACGGCGTAGTTTATCAGGCGTGATTCCTAAAGTTCAAGTGATGTGACCCACATTGCTGATCGTGATGACGTTTTCTTCTTTCAACCTCATCACTTGTTTCTACTTTCTCTTCAATGGCCCAAGGAAATGGTCTTGCTTTGAAGCATTTTGACTTATGGTTCTCCTTAAACTCTATATGTGCTTCAAAATGTCTATATTCTTCTAAGCCTGGCGTGAACAATTTAGAAAATCCTTGTGTTAATCTGCAATGATCCCACATTCACTTGAACTACTATTTCGAAACCCACTCTATTGATCACTTGACCTACTATTGAAACTCTCTAAGCGTAACATTTGTGACATCAAACCGGTCTGAAACTATTACTAAGTCTGAATTTCTACTTGGTGTGCATAGAAATTATACCTAGAATTTACCTAGAATGGGCCAATCCAAATATAAACTTGTCCACCTGATTGTCTCTAGTTGCCCGTTCTATTTTGTATGTGTTCAAATTATTTAACGTTATCTTAGCAGCAATTATCACTGTTCGTATGCCAAACTGTCTTTCAATTAATAATATGTTTTATTCCTTAACATTGAACTCTTGATTAACAGCCTCAATTTGCATTTCTACTTCTTGATTCATGATTTCTTTTATTTACTCTTCCGCTCAACCCAACACACTACACTAATAGTTCCAATTTATAATAATGATAACATTCCACGTACTTAAATAAACACGTTTCTCTTTCATGAAATCTGACACAGTATTTCCACGCTTTCTTATCCTTTCTTTTGTTACTACTTTCACAATTTACACTATTACAACCTCAGGCAGTTGTTTACAGATTTTTTAATAAATTATATAATTTGTGAGCATTAAGCCTCGAAATTATTTTCTATAAAGTTTCTCGAAAAAACTTAAAATTGAGTTTAAACTTGCGCAATTTTGAACTTAGTTTCAGAAAAGATCAACGTCAATTTGTCAAAAGCTGTTGAAAGTGTTTCACAGAAAATTTGCGTATGAGACCATTTTGTACTCTTCTGTAATTATCTTAGTCATATTTAAGTTCTAATAATAGGAAACCGAAATAATATGAAAATGTAAAAAAAGATTTTTAATTGGTAAATAAACGTGATTGTGCGTAAGAATATTCATGACAGAAGTAATTTGTATTGCCTCCTTCACTTAAATCTTCTAATGTTTCTTCTTTTCATGGTTGTAATTTTCTTTCAATGCAACCAAACTTGAACATATCTGTAAGAGGCCGAGATTCAATGTTTTTGTTTTCTTCCATTCCCTTATTCTCTAAATTCTCCGTATAACACTTCCTGTTGCCTTGATTTCATTGCTCAGAATAGGTTTGTCAATTTCCCTGAGCCACTGAACTTGAGGGAAGGTTGAGGCCTCGTGCTAATAGAGACTGTCTTTGGCACTCCGCGGTCTGTTCACCCCAAACACACACCATCAGCCTCCTTTCCTTGCGCCCGCCCCTTCCCCCTCCTCCCCCTCCTCACCCCTCCACCCCCCTCCTCCCCTCCCCCGGCCTGCCTGCGCCTACATGGCCGCCGCTATCTCCTGGGAAATTACACTTTATCTCTTTCTTATAAATCTTGGGGAATTGAAGCCATTTTCGGGGCATTTGTTCTCGCCATTCAATTGAGCGCCGGAGGAAGTGTATCTGGCCCTGGGGACCGGCGACGTCGCCGGGCGGCCGCGGGGCGCTGGCGGAAGGGAGGGAGCGCGGGGCGGGGCGGGGATGGCTGGGTGGCGGGGGGCCGGGGTGGGAATTAGCGACCGGACACATTACCGCCCCCGCACCGCGCCTCCGGCACCCGTTCCGCCCCGCCCCCAGCCCCGCCCATCGCCCCGCCCCCAACGCCCCTCCCCCAGCGCATTAGAGAGCGCGCTGCCCGCCGCGTCAGCAGGTTGGTCGCTGATTGCGTTGCAGTGTTGCAGGGCCCCCGCCCAGCCACCCCCCTCCTACCACCCTTCCCACCCGCACTCCCTGCACAAACCACCCCTCGGGCAGTTGGCTCCACGACGCCCCACAAGCTCTGCGGCGGCCCGAGCGCGCTCTTTGCTTAGAGGGCGCGCCGCGCCTCGCGGAAAAAGACAATTGCCACACGATGCAGGACGTGCGGCTTTGTTGGTGTAGTGGTTAGTGTATTGGGCTGATACACCCATGTGTATCACACGTTAAGCAGAGGATGGATGCAGTGGATTATTAACAGCAAAAGATTCCTTCGCACGCCTTCCTTCAGGTTGGAAGTCAATACGGCTGTCCCATGTTGTAGATTTACTGAATGTGAAAGATCCTGAAGCCTAAAGGAAGTCTTTGACTTGCAGCTAGATCACCTGTTTCCTTGCTCGAGCGGTAATGTTTTTCTCCGCTAGAAGTTAAAAAGGGGTTAGCAAAGTGTGCGTGGTCAGTCGCAAGAGCAGGCCAGATGGCCTGAGTCTCGCCACGTAATAACATCATTGAATTGATGTTTTGAATTGAATTGACCTGCCTACCAAGAACATATATTTCTGTGCAGTATGAAATGCTTCAGATTTATTTACAACTGCTTTATTCTCTGATGAATCGTTTCAGGAAAAACCATTATCTTATTCCCCAAAATAATCTCCCGTAGGATTTGTTTTACTATTTCGGTTTCAATACTTTTTGTATATCATCGCTAATTTTTTGCGCATTTACAAGACTCCAAGGGCAAAGCTCGAGGGAATATTTGAAACATTTGCAAACAGCATGTGCTCTAACTTCTGACGGGCGACTACTGAGGTTGGGGCGTTACAGAACTATTGTAAAATTCACCATAACTCAATTAATTAACAAATTAGCGATTTGTTCAGTTCATTTCCAGACAAGGAAATATTTGCTTCATCAATATTATGAAAAATTTGAGAAAATAGTATTAAGAACATTTTATGAAAAATATATAAGGCATTTTAATGTATGTACTTGAGAAGATGGTGGTTTGTTTTTCACATTCTTTTGCAAAATGACAGCTGATTTAATGTAAGGATAATGTGTTTGTTTGTATGTAGAATATTAAATAGCAATTTACTTATATAGTATAAAAATGATATACTTGGCGTGCGAATAAAATGTTTATGGAAGAGGCTGATAAGAACCGAATCCGACATTATGACATTAGTACGCCAATGATACTCTAATAGCACATTTTCCGCAGTGGAAAATCCAGCAGATTCATTTTCCGCCTTCATAGGAATTCTCAGTGGTGCTTCATTGCTTCAATTGGGTACAATATGAATTTCCCACCCAATAGTTAGTAATTAATTCGCATAATATTCGCCACAAACTCCTCTTTGCCGATCCGCTAGTCGAGATCGCTAAGGCAGTAGTGTCGTAGTGACTCGGACCAAAGGATCGCGGATTGGAGTCCCGCCTCGGGCATGGTTGCATTGTGTTCGTCCTTTCACTGCCTATCATCATCATATCGTGTCATCCTCACAGTTACCATACCGTTACAAGCAATAGAGGTCACTAATGACCTACATGTTGGTGCGACCTTAAATTAAAAAGATCCCTTTCGAAAGACATGTTTGAATTACCCTGTTTGGGCGCCAGATAGAGCCACCTCTCGATGTCTGCTGTCGCGAAGTGCGAAGAAAGATGCGCTTCCTCACTCCCCCGCCCACCGCGATCAGCTGGGCGCCACCAGCAGCGTGAGGCACTTGCGTCTATTCAGCAGGTGTCGCAACAAGAGCAAGGAGCGAGCCGATGTAGAGAACGGGGTGTCCATGACGAGCTATGTGTGAAGCCGAACTGTAGACACGGTGGCTTTGGTAAATACCTTTACGATTACAGGATTAAAGAAAGTCCGACATGTAGCTTATGTCGAGAAGATATAGACGATGCAGAACATACACTGTTTCAGTGCAAGGCATGGGATGCGGAAAGGAGATTTGTAACGTTAAGCTTCAACAAGTGATAACTCCAGGAAACATGATGGGTATAATGTTGAGTTCGGAGAAGTGGACTGTAGTAGAGAACTACTTAGTTAATATCATGAAGGAAAAGGAGCGAAGGAGTTAAGCTAGCGTCCAGTCAATCTTCCACGCGAAGTAATGTCTAGCGACGATTTCCGCGTGGGAGAAATCACGACTTAGGAGATAAAGGTTTAGGGTTTTAGTCGGTAAATCAAGAACGGGAGTCCGACAGTACTGGCTTCACCGGCCTCCGTAAAGGATTTCTCTCCTTCTAAACGAAAAAAAATAACAGTAGACATCGCAGTGGTGTCCTGCCAGCGAAAGAAATGTAGTCGCAGATTTTTGTAGTGGAGTTATGTTTAAAACGTATTCATCGTTTCTCTGGTATCTCTCAACTATTAACACAAATACGAATATGTCCTCAATGGCAATTTGTTAAGGATAGTGCTTAGATTACATTTCAGCGTGTTCCTTGGCTGAAACACGAATTGATCTATCTTATGTACCCATTCTCATGTTAAATTTAGGTGTTGGAAGGAGGCCTGACAAACGGAGTCTTGTTGCTAGCTACTCGTAATTCACTGTATTTGTAACCTCACGATTCCATGCCCAGCGTAATTTTTTATCCTATGCCGATAAAAGACTTTTATGAAACCATTTGCAAATTCAGTCTTGTTACTTGAGATAATATTTCAGTGCTCGTTTGTGTTCGACTTGTATTTTTTTCTTGTACAATGAATTCAGTTTGTACGCGCTGTAACTAATGTCTAATTCCTCAACATTGAGATTTGAATTGTTTTTGTGAAAGTCGCACTTATTAAAAAACACTCTCGTATGAGTAACGTGTATCATTACTTTCCCGCATGAATACGTGCACGTAGTAACGAGAAAATATAGTAATGATGCTGCGGAAATCCGCGAATTGTTGACCAAAAGGCTAGTATTGTCGGGCCTGGTAACAAAATAGTGGATAAATCTTATTCCAATATGTAGTATATTACTGTCTCTAACACGTCATACCATATGTAAGGAAATAATTTTGAGGTGCAAATTATGGTCGTAAAACGGAGAAAAAGGTTTTAAAAATACTTACAAAAACGTGCTGCTGAAACAATTGAATTAAGATATTCTTAATGTCTTCCGGGCTGATGGGCCGTGGTCCAATTGGCTTTGAGATACCAAACGTTTCGCCCACTGAATTAAGGTTTAAACCAGATACATGAACTAAGTTTCTAGAATATACATATCATTTTGCACCAATTTTTTCTTCTTTAAAGAGACCGTAGGAGGTGGTTCATAATCCTTTATCCGACAGCGGAATAGATAGAAAACTGCTAAGCAATTGTCAGTACTGACTGAAGTTATTTTTCTAGCGGATCACGGAACGTACTTCGGAGGCGCGTCAAATTTCGCCCGCACGAGTACTTTCCAGCTTGAAAACTTCGGTGTTTTTGCGTACACAAGCAACTTTCCCTGATCCTCTTCTCCTTTCTCCACCAAATACTCAAGCACAGTAAGTGTTCAGTATTTAGTATTGACGCGACACGACAGCAAGGGTAAACATTTTCCTCAGGTCATAGACGCAAAGTGGATATCTTAACATCCATTTAATTGTCCCGATTTGCCTGTCTAGGCAGCACTTTAAATCCAGTGGGAAAGGTCTTGCATACAGCAGGTAAGGAATGGCTCAACTTACATTTCTATGTTTTTTATTTCAAATTTTACGTGTTATTATTTTATTTCATTCACTTTCCTTTAGTATTAAATGACTTACCCCCCACTTTTCTCTTTCTTTCAGTTTTTAGAATGTTAAATATATTTTCCACAAAAGTGTAAATTATTAGTAACCTTTGTTGTAAAATCAAAAGAATATTCACGTTTTAATGTTTTTGTTTTTCTTCTTGTACTAGAAAACTGATGATGATGGCTAAGCCATCGAAAGCTGCTTTTTTAATAAATAACATTGTTGGCAATGACGACGCATATAATTATTTCATTAGAAATGCCGACGATAACTCACCACAACACCTATATACAGTGGGAAAGGGTTTAACGGTTGCAGCAACATTGTTTGCCGGTCTGGGTAGCACTTTAAATACAGTAGGAAAGGTTTAAAGTTGTTTAAAGTTTAAATAGTTGCAGCATTGTTGAAAATTAAATTTGACTTTATAGTTGCACATTCACTATTGTTGCTGGGATACAAATTACTAGTGGTCTGTGTAAATGAAATTTAAATATTTATTTAATATTGTTGACTTATGATTAAATGAGATTTTAGTGAGCTGTTCAAGAAGTGAAAAACATTCTGCCCAATAGTATAAAAACGCAGAAAAAGAGTGGATAAAAAAGTGCTGAGAGATAAAAACTAGGAAAAAGTTAGAAAAATGAAGTAATCTCACAGAAAGGTGCAAAAAGGTCCAACATAGTTTGTGCATTTCGCCCCAAATACATATATTAAAATATCTGTAAGAAAACAGCTACACTTTTGAGAAAGTGCCGCACCTTAAAATCCTTCCTCTAATAATAAAAATTCATATTTTGTGGGCCCTTGATAAAGAAAAATCGATTGACGGCAAAACTGCTGACGAAATAATTTACTATAAATATAGACAAACTGAATCCACTTTTTCATTACCAGGGCCCGAAAATAAGAGTTTTTTGGCGGAATTGAAAATTCGCCGTCTTCTCCTGCAAGCATTACTTTCTCTACATTGCGTAAGCAGTAGCGAGAAAGAAAAAATCCTTAAAAAGGCCATAGACAATGTTTGGAAAAAATAATTAGTATTTTCGAAACGTTTGGCTGTATTAAATAAATTTATATTATTTCCTTTGAAAGGGCGCCAATTTTTAAAATTTTTTTTCATATTGAATAAAACACTTTAGAAAATGGCACAGATATCTATTTCGTTGAATTATGTGAATTTACAAAAATTTGGAAAGTTAGAAAAAAAGCGAGAAACCACTGTTTTTAAAACATCTGGATAACTGAGTAATAGTCAACGAAGCGATGATTAATCGGTGAAATGGTCGGAGCAAAGGAGTTGAGTTGGAATTATGGTGCGGAGACAGAAAGTTTGCTGGTTAGGAACTAGTTTGCATGTTCTTCCAGTAGTACAATATTGCGTAACCGTTTCAAAGAATGCGAGAGACTACGTGTTTTTTACTGCAACTAATTTTTTTGTAGTACCAACATATGGATAAAAGTTTTGAGACGAATTTCATACCGCTTTCAGCGCTATTTGTAGACAAAAATTGCCTGAAAGTGCTTCTAAAAAGCTGACCGTTGACTAATTTATATAAAATTAAAAAGGCAAAATTTATAGTTTAAAACTTTATTTAAACTCCATTGCGAAAGCCTTATTTATTCTTTCTCGCTCCGCACATACTAAACTTTTTCCTGCTTAACCCACATGAGGCTTGCATTACCACACGTTGAGGGCCTTCACTTCAAACCATTATGCATTATTTGTATACTCTCGGAAACGTTCTGGATATGCGGCGCGGCTGCCATGTTGATTCATGGCGTCCCCGTGTTTTGTTTACTTTGCAATACACTGTTGTTTTTCATGGCCACGACTTCGTCGAACAAAGTACTCGCAAGACTTTCTAATCAATAAACGGGGAACGTAAGTACGAGTTTCCATGCATACATCCTGAAAACGAATAATAAATTCAGATTCTACTGAGAACCGGTACTTCATTTGTTTCGTCGAGGCTGTCGTCTTTTCAACCGTAGAGGCAAAAATGTCACTTTAGAAAGAATTAGAGAGCGCTGGCAGTATTACTACTGAGAATGTTCAAATATTATTAAGTTGTTCGTGATAAGTTGGTGTTGTTCAGTTCGACACTACATGAAAGTTATCTTTGAAGAAGTGAAACTGATATGAAATCAATTGGAGCAAGTTCTGAATACAATCAATACATTTTGTATTAAGACTTCTATTAAGTTAAACATTGAACATTTTCAAAGAAGATATTAAGTAATTAATAATGAAATACACACAATTAAATTGAGTATGTATTACAGCTAAATACACGAATTATTTTTTTTTACATATACAACATATACATATACATTTGTAACAAAAGGTTTAGGCACTCGAAAGAAATTTAGTTTAAAAATTTGTAATTTGCCGGCCAAATTGTTGAGTAAAATAAATATTAGAAGAAATAATATCAAAGGTATAGCGGAAATAAGCACCATCTTTTTTTCTATTTCATTTATTCTTTAATGACAATATCAAATTAAGTAATCATGATCAAGATTTAGTAGATTAGCACCGTGAATGATATGTTGGGTATTTTGCGAATTTGAATGCAAAATATCAGAGCATTCATCGGATAATTCATTCTTTAAATATTTGCGTAACTGTAGTATACCTGGGCATATAACTAAGTATCGATTAAATAAATTCTAAATTGATTCAGTTGTGCTACCCAACCAAACTATCTCCATAAAATGGAACTTAAATCGAATGAGTTTTTCTAGTATTTTACAGTTTAAGGCAAGACAGACGACCTTTTCATGACAAGACAGGCGAGATTACCCACCGAAGACGGTAGGGAGAGTCGGAGAACCCTGTTGTATCATGAAAAGAATCTCTTGTCATGTGATGTACAATATTTATTCGCTGATTTTACTTTCTCATTTTAAATATTATGTAAAAATAGCTCCAGATTGTTTTAAAACTCTTCCCTTCCTAAACGTTATGGACGCTTAAAAATGGGGAAGGTCTCTTTTTCGTTTAAATCTCAGAATTATCGAAAATTGCAAAAGTCTGAAATTTTATCGGCGTCTTCCTACAACTACAATATTGATGATTAACTAGTTTTTTCTGAATGGGATCTTTTATCAAAGGCAAATCTTTAGTAAAGATCATAGACAACTTTTCGAAAATATGAGTAGTTTTTGCGAAATTTTACGTGTAGTTTAAAATTATATTTTTTTTCCAAAACTGTCACTGTTTTCTTCAAACTTTTTCCTCGGATAGACCAAAAAACATTTCAAAATATAGCGCTAATCTCGTTGATGACGAACTATCTATATTTTTGAAAGCTTCAAACTAAAATTATCCTTGCAAAACTACAAAATTGATTATGTGGATTTTTCTTAAAGAAATGTGTTCTTTAAAACTATATTATTAAATTTTTGAGTGAATTTTTGAAAATTTCAAATGTAAATCTTTAATTTTTTTAATGGCGGGAAGGTTGAGTTGACATGCGAAGCTGTAGGGTAATGTAACTAGCGTGTTAATTTCAAGTACGTGAAATTGAAACCGAACACGGAGAAAAAATATTTGCTGGTTGGACACACCTTTGCAGATTCATGAAGTATTATAACTGCGTAACTGTTACAGATTGTGCAAGAAATGATGTGATGTTATGAAGCCACTAGTTTTCAAAATGAAATCTGAACTTCAAATAAAAAGGTGAAATACCAAAAACGAAAATTGCTAATTTTTTATAACTGCAAATACAAATGTTCAACTTTGTTTTAAAACGTCGGAAAGTTTGCGTGGGGAGACAATTGGTGTAGGAGAGACCAATGGCGTGCCAAGTCTAAGAACCTAAGTTTGAATCGCAACGCGGGGAAAAAATGTTGCTGATTAGAAACATTTCTGCAGGCTCATGAAGCATTATAATATTGCATAGCAAACAATACGAGAAAATATGTGCTCGTTTAGCACCGCTAGTTTATTCTCACGACCACTTCTTTAGACTACCTTTCTACAAATTTTCTCAATGCAATTCGGTCTTACTGAGTTTTATGTAAAGTCCACACTCGCTCTCTTTTTAGTTTCCTCGCCCGTTTACTGTCGCTAACCATCTGCAAGTCAACTTTCTCGTTCTCTACGTACGTAAATGTTCAACGATTCTCTCTGCTGCCGCGGAACAGTTACTCTTTGTAGGTGGATCGCACTCAAATGGAAGTTACTGTGGTTAATATTTATTCGAGCGCACACTTCCATGCTCATAACAATTTCACTACTTTAATTTCCGGTGTCGGCGTCAATCGTCGGAGCACGTGTCAATGCTCTCGAGCAGATTAACCTCTATTTATAGAAACGCTATTATGGTTTACGAATCTCAATCGACAAACGAGATAAAATATTAGCTTGGATAGCCAAGCGATGAGTTTTCAATGCGGACTGTTATTTGGCTTTGTGTTTGTATGCAAGCAATATCAAATGTAATGAAAAAGAAACTCACTGATTTACAAGTATGTCCTTTTGAATATACTTGTGCCACAATGTCCTTTTATTACTCGATAAAATTACAGTACTGCAAATTCATGAATGAAGCTAACAATCATAATGATGTTTCTAACTATTCATTCCAGATCATTAGATATCCTTGATATAACCAAAGTAAATATGCATGTTAATATTCACATTTTAAAGATAGTATAAATAGAAATGTATGTTTTAATTATATCAATGAAGTAAATAGAGGGAAACTATTCAACAATAAAACATTAAAAAACTTGTTCGTTCATTAGATAAATTGCCTATAAGTACCAAAAAAGTAGAAGATTTGTCTAAAATGAAAAAGTACATATTACTAGAATATGTTGATTTTTATGATGCAATGTTAAAGCGGCCAACTAAAATTAGAAATGAAGATCTTGATGGAAATGATTAGATATATTAAAGATTTAACATGTAAAGTAACAGAATTAATATGTAAATTTTTATCTCATTGTGGTTTAAGAGAATGTTAAAAATGTATTTCATGAGAAATTTACATTTTGTATTTCTAACGTTTTATTGAGTAAAGAAAGTAACAAAAATAATGAGAGTAACTTCAATTACGTTATCTTCAAGAATAATTTATTAGTTGCAGAAAGGGCATTAGTCATGCTTCTAAAATCAGTCCTATTGATCCTATAAAATAAGAGAAGAAAAAAGTTAATAAATTACTGTTCTTTTATGGCTATACCACTAGAGATGTCATTATCGCAAAAACTAATTCATGATCTCGCAAATGTTTTCCCTCTTCCGTAAAATTAGAAAATCTTGACTCATGACCTTTTGGCAATAACCGATTCAAATCCTTAATGGATTTCCCCATTCAACAAGACCACTTGCAAAACTCAACATATTACAGTGCAACACATTACATTTGTGTCTGTCTGCAAAATAGTGCGTTTTAGAACCAACCATTCGAGTTGTAGAACTCCTACAAAGGTCGCGAGATACGTTTCTTAAATAAGAATCTTTCTACAATAAGAGACCTGTTTAAAAACTTTTGTTACATTTGGAGGGTTCACAACTTCTGGATATCTCACTCAGTATTACGTTTGACAGAAATTTGCGCAGATTTGAAATATGTTTGAAAATAAATCGATTATTTGATATTCTGTGTGTTTAATTGCATAGGTCTAAATCGTTTTTCTTGTCAATAAATGTTTACCGGAATTACAATGTTTAATCACTCTCCTATATCATTAAACCAATATCATTCTTATATCATTCAATACCCAGTACAGTCCCTGACTGTTCGAAGTTGAGTTCAAATAGGAAGCTCTTTTCTCTCCTTAGAAAATTATTTACAAATTCTGAAATGTATCCACTGCTCCAACTAGTTCTTAATATGAGTGTTCCCACAAATCAGCTTTGATTGTAGATCTTGACAATTCTTATCGATGTTTCGGTGTTTCATCCATCTCACATTTAACCTAACATTCCGTTCAGCAAAATCCATCAGTTCTTCACGTCATTAACAATATGGATGCATACCCATCATGCTCGAATCCTCGTAGCGACATACCGGAATCGGAACATTTCGAGCAGCCCACCACTGAAAGAATTCTTGTTTTTCGGCTGTCGACCCATTTTTGCGCTGTCTCCCGGCCATGCACCCCGCCTCTCGCACCGTACATAATCGCTCCCCCCCTCTTCCGTCACCATCGGCGCCTCCGCCTTCCCGACGCCGCTGCCTCCTCCACCTCAACAGCTGGCCGTCCGCCCACTCCCCCTTCCACCCCCTCCACCCCTCACCCCTTTCGACCCCTCAACCCTTCCATCCTCTCACCCCCTTTCGCCCCTTCATCCTACTCACACCACTCCGCCCCCGTCAACCCCGCCGTCCCGCGTTCCCGCCGCCCCCGTCGCCCCAGCCGCCCCCGTCGCCGCCACCGGCGCCTCCGCCGCCGAAATGCCGCCGAGGGCGAAAACACGCCGTCGCTCAACGACACGCGGCCGAGAGCGGCAGCTAAAGCACGTCAGACATTCGCGGCCGCAGCGAGCACAAACGCCGCGTGAAATATGGTATGGAATGGCCCCGCCCGCTTCGCAAGCGGCAGCGCCGTCGCACTGCCACCTCCCGCCCGATTCCTCTACTTCACTCCCTGCGCCTACTCTGTCGGGCCACCAGCAATCGTATTGTGTTTCCTTCTCACTCGCCTTGTCGCTCGACTTGTCACTCGACTTGTCACTCGCCTTGTCACTCGCCTTGTCACTCGCCTTGTCACTCGCCTTGTCACTCGCCTTGTCACTCGCCTTGTCACTCGCCTTGTCACTCGCCTTGTCACTCGCCTTGTCACTCGCCTTGTCACTCGACTTGTCACTCGACTTGTCACTCGACTTGTCACTTGCTCAGCCGCTTACACTGTCACCTGTTCAGTCATTGCCTTGCAACTCGCTCTATCACCCATCCTATTGTTCACCATTCGATCGATTTTCGCGCCCCTGATCTATTGCTCTGCCCCTGCCCTTCCGTTCGCCCACCTGTCGATAACCCTACCGGTCCCCCTGACGCCCAACTGCCGTTCGCTCCGTCTCTCAACCAGTCACCCGTCCTGTCACTCGTCTTAGCCGTGTCACTCTGCCGTTGATTGCCGTGACGATCACCGTTTGGTCCACGTTGTCGCCTTCCCCTCTTGCCGCCCACCCAGTTGTCTTTCACAGCGACTACTACTTTGAGTCCTCATCACCCCACGAGCTCCCTCATATCTCTTCATATCGCTTACTCACCCACTCCCACATCAACTTTTTTTGTTTTACCACACTCGCTCCTCCGCTACTCTGACAAACTTGGCTAATCAGTTAACTTTTTCATTTGATGATTGTTGAGCTCGGTCGACGCTCAAATGTTTATATTTTTGTTCTTGTTCTTGTTCATCCTACGGTACCTTCAATACGTGTTAGTTGGCCAACACATTGGACTCAAGCTAACCTTCGCGGCAAGCGCATGCACGCAACTATCTTAGCTCAACCAAGTTGAAAAAATACTCACATTTTACCACTTGTCTTCGTTTTTCTGATTCTAAAATTATCATCTGTTATTTAATTTTCTCTATACTTTTTTCCTCATCATTTTGTATCCGCTCGATCGTTTACATTCCAAATCAATCAGGTACACACTTACTTCCCTCAATCACTCATACATTTATCTATTGCCTCACGTTCTCACCAATTCATACATTTTCATTTAATCACTCATTCGCACTCACTCGCACATGTACCCACTTACCATCACACAATGCACACACACATTAATTCTGATATACATACGTAAATTCTCTCCCCCAAACTCACTGTCTTCTCCACTTGCTAACAAGAGACCAATCAGCTCTAAAGGCCACCACTCACTGCCACCCACACTCCCACACTCTCCGCTTTCCACTTGCCCGCTCCGCCCAACCTCGCCGCGCTTCCCAAGGAAAATAAAGCGGCGGGTGACGGTTTTAAAAATCTGAAATGTCGTTGAGACGTGACTTCCAGGCTTGCCAACACCCGGAAAAGGCAATTTATTTCGTTGGACATTTTAATCTAAGGCTTGCCGCGCCCCGCTCCGCTCCGCTCCCCTCACCCCGACGACGGGGCACAGGAGGCTCCCCGGAGCGCGAGGGGTATTTTGAATATCGGCGGCGGCGGCGGGGGTGGCGGCGGTGGCGGAGGAGGAGGCCGCGGCGGGGGCAGAGGCGGAAGTGAACTTGAAGGTGAAGGTGAAGCTGAGAAGAAGGCGAAGAGGAGGAGGTGGAGACGAAGGCGGTGGCGGTGGCGGTGGCAGTAGCAGTGGCAGTGGCAGTGGCGGTGGCGGTGGCGGTGGCGGTGGCGGAGGCGGAGGAGGAGGAGGAGGAGGAGGAGGAGGAGGAGGAGGAGGAGGAGGAGGAGGAGGAGGAGGAGGAGGAGGTGGAGGTGGAGGTGGAGGTGGAGGTGGAGGTGGAGGTGGAGGTGGAGGCGGAGGCGGAGGCGAAGGCGAAGGCGAAGGCGAAGGCGAAGGCGGAGGCGGAGGCGGAGGCGGAGGCGGAGGTGGAGGTGGAGGTGGAGGTGAAGGCGAAGGCAGAGGCGGAGGCGGAGGCGGAGGCGGAGGAGGATGTGGAAGGTTGTGGCGGAGGTGGAAGCGGAAGTGGTAGTGGAGACGGAGTCGGAGGAGATGGTGGAGGTGGAGATGAAGGTGGAGATAAAGGCGGAGACGGAGGAGGAGGTGAAGGCGGAAACGGAGGAAGAGGTGGAACGTTCTGGCAGAGGTGGAGGCGGAGGCTGAGAGAGAGAGGAGAGGAGGTGGATGCAAACGGAGAGGCAGAGACGGAGGCGGAGGAGGAGGTGGAGGCGAAAGCGGATTTGGAGACGAAGGAGGAGGAGGTGGAAGTGGAGGCGAAGGCATAGGCAAAGGTGGAGACAAAGACGAAGGTAGAGGGGAAAGGGGAAGCGAAGGTGGTGGAAGCGGAAATGGAGGTGGCGTGGGCGACGGTGACGACGGCAAGCCCCGTGTCTCGCTACGCAGAACGCAACGATTCCTCAACGTATTTACGAGCCGTTGGCCGCTTTGTAATAAACTTAAAAGCTCGTTCCCTGCCGCCGCCGGAGCAGTCGCGTCACCGCTGCCTCGGATCCTCCCTTCTGACTCCGCAAAACGAGCCGCGTGTTTTCTAATGTCTCATTGAGATAATTAAATGCGTTGCTCACTAAAAGGTGCATAAAAGTTTGAAGTGATTGTTTTACGCCGTCGCTTACGGCTGGCTGAAGAGGGGAGCGTGTTTTTTTCGCGGCTGCACAATTTTGTATAGTGTTCATTACAAGAGATACAAGTTGCGGAGACTGTTGAAACAAGCTCGAGATGGATTCGTGCGTGATGAAAAATATTTTGTACAGAAATTTCAGAGTTTGAAACAACCTGTGAGGATGTACGGTGTAGAATAATTTTTGGGGTTACATAACACTGGTAAAATTAATATGGTTTTCTGAGAGCACCGTAGAAAATTAATTGTTATTTTCGGCGTCAGTAATTTTTCAAAATTCTGACTACAAAGATAACGACCAGTTTTGTTGGCGGAGGGTATAATCGTAAAGTTTATGTTCACTTCAAGCATACCTACATTATTTAATTTATTTGGGTTTATGCAGTTATGTTATTAATGCGTCATAATTAACGTCTATTATAGTGTTTTTCTATTTTTAAAATTTAACAAATTCAACCGATAATAGATTTTGATTTCTACGTTTCAAAATTTTTTACGTTTTCAACGTTATCACCAGCAGGATCTGTAGTTATTGGATTACATAATCATACATACGAGTACAATACATATTATATATCTTTTTAGTGGTAAGTAGCTCTTCATCACTTAATGGTTTTGCCTTGACCCTTCTAGGAGGAGATCTTTTCCTACACCGTTGAGAGATGCGTCATTTGAAGATGGGCGATTACCTCATTTTTCAGTTCTGAGGGTGTGGACCCAAATTGACCCATGCCGGGTCTCCCGGCATGTAAGTGTAAGTGCGTGTGTAAGGGGTGAGGATAGGACAAGAAAGAGGAAGGTGAGATCGCGCGCGGTCCGTGGTCAGTTTCTTAGGGTACTGCTCCGGTACCGCCTAGTGTTGATCGGAGAAACCATCGATAAAAATACCCAGTCACTAGAAAACTCCTCCAGACAACGACTGAATTCGAACTAGCTAACAAGATAGTTTAAATAATACTGCCACCGCCGGGACTACAACCCCCCGGTCAGAGGGACTGCAGCAACATTAGTTGATGCCTTGAGCCACCTTTCTCGGTCAAGGCGGGGAAGTTGAGCTTCTAAGAGAGGCAACTTAACACTCCGCCACTTTTCGCTCATGCGTAGTCCAGTTTGTTTGTTTTTTTTTCAGAGTAGTCGAGCTATAGAAACAGGAGTAAGTTTTGATATTAGGTTAAATCTTTAGATGTCGTTTTCGCAGCCGGATATCAATATAGATTAACGATTTCGTCAAACAATCGCACAGCTCGATCCTGCTCCATATAGGGACACCTTTGGAAGAATACGACACACGATTAAGCAAATCTTCCCCCCCCTACTTGCTTCCCTTGCACCTGGCGGCGTCTTACGTCAAGGCGCGGGCTTCTTTCCCTTTTGTTCTCCAAGTTCCGTAGCATTAAAGTAAATAAGATGAAAAGTCCATAACGCAGCAACGGAACTTTACGCATGTCCTCCGCCTCGCAGTTTCATCTACATAATGCCTTTTGGATTGGAAATCTATAGTTCAATGGAGATCTTCGCTCTTTGCGTACGTCTGCTGTCTTCTAACTCTTATAGAAATTTTCGGCAGATTTTTTTTTTCGTAGTATCCGGGATGAGACTTGTTGTTTTAGGAATTTTCGATTGGATATGATAATAAGAATCCCATCTCCTCTCACAAAAGAAACGAAATATTACCCAGACCCGTCCGTGTAATTCCGAAGGTATAAGGCGAGGCAGGCCCATGTCAATACTGCTGCATATTCTATGTCTGCAAAAGAGAGCCCTCGTGAAATTACATGTATAACAAGAAAGAATAGTAGAACTTTTTTTAAACTATAACGTGTTTCATTTAACTTGGAGTATTACGCCTTAGAGAAGTTCAAGGAGATCATCCTTTAGTACGAGACTAAAGAAAGAACTTTGTTCACAACGGGAATATTTAGGATCCGGGAGGTTGCAAACCGTACGTTTCGTGCGGAAGTATTCCACCCCATCGCAGGGCCGAGAGGGGGGGGGGTACCGCGACTGCATTCCATCTCCTCATGTTTCAGCGACCTCGCCCCCTGAAATCCCAGCCGCCTCCCCTCTCAACCCTTGAGCCCCTGACGGGGGGGGAGGCGACGAAGGGCGCAACCTTCCTCACGCGGAAGGATTAGAACCATTGGAACTCTTCAGCGCTCGGCGCCTTGCAGAGTATCACCCTCGTCATAATTCCACTTGATCACTCCGGGCAACATTTATAAAATGTTGGCAGCGCGAGAGGTAATCCCTACGTTCTCCGCTCGGGCGCACGCCTGCCACCTCCGCAAGCCCAAAGACCCAGACGACCCCTTTCTCCTCTCAACCCACCCTCCGCCCGGCGCTTTGTCTCCGCGCCGTCTAAGCCTTAGCCAAATAAAGTATAAACCGCGTGCGTAGTGAGATTTAATGGAATTTCCACCGAAATCGCTCTTGAGAAGTTTTGTAAGTTAAATCTCCTTTAGCCGCGATCCCGCGGGGGTTAGTGGCGGCCCTGGTCCCCGGTGCGCAGCAGCGTCGCTCGATCGCCCGCGTGCGCGAGCGTCATTTCGCCCGACGGCTCTTCGCTTGTTAGGCGTCGTCGCGGAAAGAATGCCTTCACTTTGTTGCGCGCCGCTCCGGCCGCCGCCCCCACTGCCACCCCCGCCGCCGCCGTCGGAAAGACGTTTAGCAGCGGCCACTCCCCGCCGCCGCCGAGAGATTGGGAGGCGATCGATCAGTGTTTATGTTTCGCCCGAGACAGCGCGGCGGCGGTGGCGGCGGTGGCGGTGGCGGGTGGCGGTGGCGGCGGCAGTAACGAAGGAGGAGGGGGGAGGGGCGGAGGGGGTGGGGGCAGGGGCGGCGGCGGCGTCGGCGGCAGAGGCCGGGGCGGGGGCAAGGGCGGGGGGCGGCTGCGGTGGGGGTGGCGGTGGGGGTGGCGGCGGTGGGGTGGCGGCGGTGGGGGTGGCGGCGGTTGGGGTGGCGGCGGTGGGGGTGGCGGCGGTGGCGGTGGCGGCGGTGGCGGTGGCGACGGCGGCAGGTCGCGGCGCGCGGGAGTCGCTTGGCGTGTCTGGAGGTCTAACCAAACTTCCAAACATAATTCAAGGCACGTAACACATCAAGAAGTTCGTGCGGCACGACTCGGCCGCCACGCCGCCCCGACGCCACCTTGGCATCGCCCGCATGCCGCTCCCACATCGTCCACTGCCCCACCCCCGTCCCGCCATCGCACCACCCCGCTTTGCCACTGTACCGCCATCGCACATCACCCTACACTGCCGCTGTACCGTCCGCCCCACATCGCCCTCGCAGAGTTCCCACACTGCCTCCACGCCGCTCGCGTGCCGCTACCTCACCGTCCCCGTGCCATCCCCATGCCACTCTCGCACCGCGTTGGCGTCGTACTTAATCTGCCCCCACGCTGTCCCCGCGCCGCCACAGCGCCGCCCCCACGCCGCCCCCGCGCCGCCCCCGCTGCGACCCAGCTTCCCCCGCGTCACCTCCTTCTCAGCCTACCTCACTGCCCTACCTCCAACAACAACCCTCTCATCATCATACATTTCACCCCCAACACCGACCCTCTCTGGCTCTGCCCCACCCCCCACATTCTCCCGCCCACCCTACGTCTCCACCGCTCCACCCGCTCGCTGGCATTGCAACAATCCCATCACTCCTCAGGTTTTACCCGCCTCCCGCCTCCGTGTGACACCCCTCTCTCATTTCTCCTACCCCTGCACCGCTCCCGCGTCGCCTCATGCCCACCCCATCTCCGCACCTCCAACGCCGTCCCCTCTTCGCACCCACTACGACCCCACACCCCTCCCCACACTCCTCCTCTCGAGTCTCTCGCGACGCCCTCACCCGACCCCTCTCCACCGGCACACTAACGTTGCGACGGTTCCGACACTTCCTACTTTTCTCTCTCCCTTACTGCCCCCGCGTCAACCCCTTCCCCCACTTCCCCCGCCCCTATACCACCACATTCCTCTGCCGCCCGAATGTGCATGTGCACCGCAACGCGCCCCGTTTCTGCGGAATGCGTGCTCACGAATGACCACGTCCTCACGTGCAAGTGCACGCGTGAGGGAGGGGGAGAAGGAGCCAAGGCTTTTGCTGGGCTGTTAATGAGGCGCCCAATAGCAGGTGTCCAGGGGACCGGCTCTCCGCACGGGACCAACAGTCTCGTGTGGCAGTCGGGGCGAATGCCACTTGTTTAATAAGGTAATATTTTGAAGCGTTCCTCAAAGTAAAGATATCTTTGTTTTTTACGCGTTTTATTACAGTCTGATCACCAAGGGGTGGATTTTGAGGACCTAAAACATTGCCAAAAATGATCAATAAAATTCTCATAAAATGTTTTTAAAATGATCTAAAACAAATGAAAAATTACGTAAAAAATGTGATCAAGACCAGTTCAGAAGAACTTTAACTGTTGGATAAGTTGCTGATGTAATCGAGGATTCTTCCAAATGTTCAAGTGAACTCAGCTAGCAAACGTTCGGTTTGGACGGTTCTTTAAGATAATCTCTGCTTTTATTTATCGCAAAATTGGCCTAACTGACAATGGAGACGATAGGCGTCACAGGAACCCTACATAGTACTCGCAACGGCTGACATTACAATATATTAGCGAAGAAATCGATTAGGCTACTCAAGAAATCTGTGTAGAACATTTGTTGCTTCTCGTCCATATTATCTGAAGCACCTAACATTAAAATGATTCTAAAATAGGACAAATCAGCAAAAAATGCAATACAAATTACGTAAAATGTAAAATATGACTTATTAGTCAAAATTGATGAAAATGAAAAGATATGACTTATACAAATGAGTCATTCCTTTTGTCATTGCATACAATTTATTTCTGTACTAAAAGATATTGTTCTTAAGTGCAAAACGACATTTTATTAAAATCCGCCTCCCATTGATCACTTATTATATTCAAAGTCTTTTTTTCGCCTTTTTATCTTCGATTCACCTCACTCATCATCAAAAGCAATGCTATGTTTCTTATGCAATGTTACGTTACTTACATTCTCATGAGAGAGGGAGAGAGAGAGAGAGAGAGAGAGCAGAAAAGAAAGGAGAAAACAATGATGGAGAGATATAACCGTAAAAATTCATCGTAAAATCTTATATTAAAATGTATAAGTTATTTATAATTGTTGCCCAGGCTTTTGCAGAGAAAGAAGAGAGCTTCAGGAAAAAGGTTTATCTCAAGTTTTTTATGTCATGTACTCACAAAATTAAAAAGAGAAATTAAACAAACATTTTCCTTTGCTCCGAAAATCTGTTTTATCTCAAAATCATACCTTTAAATTACTTTCTCGAAATTTCCTGAACACATGAAGTAGAAAGTATAGTGCGTTTCTTAATGTAATTTTTGTTTCATACTTTTACTAGTGAAATGCAATGATGAAAATAACATACTTTAGTTCACACTAACTAGTAGATAAGTGAGATGAATTATTCCAACTTTCAGGTCGCTATTCGTTAGCGAGAAATTTAAATAGATGTATCATAGAAACTCACTTGTCCTTCCATTTATCTAACATTTTCTCTTTCAGAACACATTTCACTTTGTATTTTTTCATCTCCACCGCAACATATTAATAGTGTGCACATCTCTCTTATACACACTTTTCCAAAGCCATTTAACTTGAACACGTTTAATTTTGCGAATCTATTTTTTAGACTCAGACTCCTTTGATGTTTGCTTCCTGTAAAATTGCTCTGTTTACCTTTCACATGGCCAGCGGCCAGTTTTATTGCAATTTCTTCGTAAATTGAAAATTAGTAATATAATATATAATAACTGAGATTAAATATTTTAAATTTAACAAATAACATACTCGTGTGTAAGAAATGTTGTACGAAATATCTTTCTTTGGATCACTTGCACGTTGTTATTCTTGGGATATTCAGTTCTTTGTTTCGTCACTTCCCTCTCGACGTCCCCCAAGTTTCCCTGCTCAACAATTTCCTTTAATCCAGAGGCACTTCCAACAAGACCTCACTAAGGGCATGACCTTTCCCAAGATCTCAAAAGAGAACTTCCAAATTTCTTTTAACTGGAAATCTTCACAAAGTATAGTTCTACAAACAATGCGAACTTAATAAAATAATACATTTTTACCAGGTAACTGGAAATAAATGATAACATATTTACTAAATTTAGACACAAATTATCAATGTTGTTTTCAGTGTATAACACATTAAGACAAGAGAAATAACTTCCCTTTGATCAGTTTCTTTCCAGCCAAAAGGACAGAAAGCAGCGTAATTATATTAGTCTTAAGAACACTTTTTCGACTTTCGCCTCACAAGTATTGTTATTGGCTGTTATTTTCCTAAGGATGACAAACTTCCCACCTATCAATGAATCGGATGTGCATAATTTTTACAGTTTTATTTTCCACCCTCATCTTCAGTCTTTATTTGCCCTCCGTTTCCCCGTTGTTTATTCCTCCAGGTTTGTTGGGTTCATCTACACTTTTCTTCTTCTCTCCAACCATTTACGTCCCTTTCATTGCCTTGCTTCGAAAAGGCTGATATTGCTTAGCGGCAACGTCTTTTTCCGCTACAGTGGTGGCGTGCTGAACGGGGGGTTCAGAATGAGTCCCAATGATGGAGGATTTTGGACATTAATTATATGCCTATGTCGTATACAGTCACTGTGTGATGGTGACTGAACAGGACTTTTAGCTCAAAACAGCCTTGTTTTGTAGTTTTCAGCAAGTTCTTCAATCAATACCAAGTCGATCAGCCGTCGCCTCCGCCGACACCTTTACGACAATCGACAATTCCCGATTTCGCCAGAATGGCACGAGCGTCTCAGCGGTTCTGCAGCAACTGCTACTAGTCTCTACTTCTAAGCCATCGCCAGCCTAAGTACGACCCGTAAAGGGCATGGGATTTGTTGGAGCTGCCAGGCGCCCAACAGGGAGGGGAAGTGAGATCGCGATTCCCTAATGAGATATCACCCACCAGCGGGGCCACCACCCAAGCCAGGACAAGCTCTAAGCTTCCGACCGTTCTCCCGGCATGTGTAAGTGTAGTGCATGCTAGTCTGTGTAAAGGGTAAGAATAGGACAAGGAGGGGATAGGAAAGATAGCGCGCGGTCCGTGGCTCATTTGTTAGGGTACTGCTCCGGCATTCGCCAGGTGTTGATCGGCGAACCCACGGAAAACTAACGGGTTCGTAGGCTTCCGCGGCCGGAGCCAATGCATTCTTGGCTATCCGGGATGAGCCGCGTCTCAGCCAATTGTGCTGACATTTCGCCATCTTGCTGTGGCCTTCTTCAGAACTATACTGCTCTCAGCATTGACCGAGACGCGGCTCATCCCGGATAGCCAAGAATGCTTGGAAAACTAACGATCAGAGCCGCCGGCCGTTGGATTTCTCCTCCAGATTCCCGGCACAAGCTCACCTGCTGCGGCGCAGGCAGCCGCGGCGCCGCGGGCGTAGACTGTCCTGCCTCCGCTTGACAGATCCGGCCCCGCCGCGCCGCGCCGCTCAAAACTTGCTAATTTTTCCCTCGCTTTATCTGCTGTGCGATGCTGCGCGCGTTCGCTATTCATCAGAGACCGCCCCGCGCGTCGGCGCATTTTAAACACCCGCCTGTTAATTGTAACTCGATTAGACGGCGCGCGCTGCTCCTACTCTCTTCTCTCCCTCCCTCCCTCCCTTCCCTCCCGCGATATGCCCCGGCGCTAATTACCCGCCCGGAAGTGGCTGCGAGAGAGCGCGCGTTCGCGCAAGCCGGCCGCCAGGGGCAGCACGGTCGCGCGGGCGCGCGCTTCCGCCAGATTACCCGCTCGCGAGGAAAAAGAACGACGAGGAAGAAAGCGGAAGAGGAGCGAGGGGGTGAAGCGGAGCAGAGCGGTGATGGGCGAGGCGAGGTAGGGTGAGGATGAGCGGGGAGGGTCGTGTTGGGAGGGATGGAGAGGGGTGGGCGGGGGAGGGCCGTGTTGGGAGGGGTGGAGAGGGGTGGGAGGGGCGGAGAGGGGGTGGGCGGGGAGGGCCGGGAAAGGGATGGGTGAGGGCCGGGGAGCGGTGAGGGGTAGAGATGGGCGAAGGGCGGGGAGCGGTGAGGAGCGGGGAGGGGTGCGGGGCGGGAGTACTGAGAGGCGGGGAAGGGTGAGGGGCGGGGAAAGGTGAGGGGTGGAGGTGAGGGGCGGGGAAAGGTGAGGGGTGGAGGTGAGGGGCGGGGCTGAGGGGCGGGGGTGAGGGGCGGACTTGAGGGGCGGGGGCTGAGGGGCGGGGCTGAGGGGCGGGGCTGAGGGGCGGGGCTGAGGGGCGGACTTGAGGGGCGAGGGGGAAGGGGGGAGGGGTGAAGGGCGGAGAGGGTGAGGGGAGGGTGAGGGGAGGGTGAGGGGAGGGTGAGGGGAGGGTGAGGGGAGGGGATGGGCGGTCAGGTGTGAGGGGCGGCGAGGGGCAAGGGGCGAGGGGAGGGGAGGGATGGGGAGGGGCGGAGCGGGATGGGAAGAGGCGGAGCAGTGCAGCGAAGCGAGCGGGCATCAGCAAATCATAGACAGCGTAATTAAGTTTGGAGTGTAACAACATTTTTCCTCATTAGCGCGAAAGAGGTTGCGGAACAGTCTTTGTAGGAATTTTTCAGAACTAATTAACTCGTCGCGTAATTCAGGGCTGGGGTGGGGGAGGAGGTAAGGTGGGGGGGGCCAGGGTGCCAAGCCGTGTCGAGTGCGAAACACGTGAGGCTCTCGAGCGCTGCTGGCGCTACCTGTGAGGGCCCTGAGGGATTACGCCGCAATTTCCGGCTGTGGCTGCGGTGGCGCCTGCGGCGGAGGCGGTGGAGGCGGAGGCGTCTGCCGGCCAAGTCCCGCTTGAGGCGCCACTGGCAACGCTGTCTCCTACCGCCCACTGCCAGCCACGGTCGCTCACTCGCACAGAAGGGCAGTCGATGCACGCCGGCACAAGACAGAGCATGTTCTGTACCTCCGTTTAGAGACGAAACGAATCAGAAAAATTAAGAGTGGATGATACCATATATGTTGCCCATGTTAATTTCGCTAATACTGACGTATATGTTTTCTCAAAAATGGTGAACTATAAAAATATGATATTTCGCCCTTTTCAAGATATAGCACTTCCTTTTATTTTGATATTTTTGAGTTCATTAAAAATAATTAGAATTTTTAACTATAAATTTTGCCCTAATTTTTTATTTTTTTTTCGATAAACATTTTTGAACCCTTTTTGTTATTGAATAGTGTTTATATAAAAATCTCAATTTATTAACAATACTATAACAATACTTAATGAATTCCATGTGCATACCAACAATGCAGAGATCTATGTCAGTAGACAGAAATTCAAAGAGAAGTATAATTAGATTTATGTAGCGTATGAAAGCCAGTTGCTCGTATTTTGTTTTACTTAAGTGCTGTTGCTAAATGAGACTGTTCTTTGTTAGGTGAATAAATACACTCGTCTGAGCACCACAGTCAAACGATTTAGCTGCAAGTACGCGCTCTCCAAATACACTGCCGTTTGAGAAAAGGACAATAGTTATTTAGAATTAAGTGCTGAATGCATAGAATATGTGCAGACAAACAAAATTACGTAGAGTAGGAAAACAACACAACATATTAAGAGATTTGAAGAACTAAAAATCGCTATAATCTGAGAAAAGTATAAATTTCTGGGAAGTAAAGACTACTTTACAAGAATGTACAGGGCCCCTATGAGAAACGATATTCACGTGAATTTGTTGGAGACAGAATGATCCAGTAGTTCCTCAACTTAAGAAGGTGAATAATAAGAAAGAAATCGAAAGTCATTGGTGTGATGTTAGAATCAAGCGCTTTTTAGGCAAAGTCCCTTTCCTTCTTTTCAAAAAGAGCTTTGGAGTGTAAAAATTAACGTTTACATAGTTGTGCAGATTAGGTACACGTGGACAAGCAAACACTCGTCAATCCACTACGATTAATCCGCTATTAAACTTTACAGCAATATGAATATGTGCGCAACAAAAGAGGTAGGCACGCTGTCGAAAAATTGCTTCAATTTAATTAAATTTTGTAGCAGAGTCGGGTGCAAAATATAAATCAATATATATTATCATAAAATATGTATAACTGACATTTCCAATAAATTCACGATAAATGATGATACCATCGTTTCCAATTTATACGTAACTTGCATCACCTACCCCTCCACGTTAAAACGATATCACAACTGAACAATTTGGCACACCTGAAACAGGGAAGTAAGAAAAATAGAGAGAGACCGGGTAAAGGGTGAAAACGAGTAATGAGAAATTGAAGCAAAACAAAAGAAGGTAAATAAGAAGATGAAATAGAAAAGAGAAGAGAAAGTAAAGAAGAGAGGAAGATAAAAAAAGAAGGAAGAGATTGAGTACCTTCAGTTACTTTGTCATTTTTACTTTCTCACCTGTATTTCGTAAGAAGAGAGAGTACTGTAATCGTACGCCGACACGACAACATTCTGGTCCCTAGTAAAGGAAAAATGGATAAGTCTGCGTATTGTTAATGATTTAATGGATAAGTCTAGGTATATTTAGTGATTTACTTTTAAAAACATTGTGTAATCATAATTAATCTTTTGTGGGACCTTGATACTGAAAAATCTTTTGACGGAAAAACGTCTCTGTCCGTCAATGTTTTCCTTCTTCTTTCACTCTTAATTCTACATAGTCCACATGATCTAAGTGGAATGTTAACGCTTTTCATGGAGTTGCGGCACTTTCTTCATTCTTGTATCCACTTCGTCCTGAGACTTGTTTTCTTCTATTCCGAAAAACGCTTTCACTGCACATGCGATGAACTACGGTTATACCCTCTTTTTAACTGGGTCCTCGTCGTTAGTCTTCAGGCTGGAGAAAACTGACATTGCTAAGCTGAAGCAATTCCCACCGTAGCACGGTTCCCTTAATCCCTTCCATTCATCATGAATGTTACAAGGCCAACAACACAGATGATCCTCCTTCTGCAAATCCGAGGAGTTATTCATAATCCGTTCCTTATTATGAGGTGAGATTGTTTTACCTGGAAGAAGTTTTACCACGTTCGCTATAACCAATGGTGAGAGATGGCTATAACCGATGTTGAGAGTTCGCTATAATTGGACCTTTTGTAAAGTTTTGTTTGTTATGTTTGTATATCAGGGTAAATGATTTTCTTTATATGTTAATTTTCAATCTCTTGTTTGGCTCAACTATAATTTAAATAATAAACATATACAATTACAAAAATATGTGGTTCACATAATTTATTCACTGTTTATATATAAATTTATATAAAGCTTTTTATATATTTAGTCACTGCCTTCAGCCCTACTCTCGGGCAATTATCCCGTCAATACATACGAAAAATGTTTCTTTCTAGTCCTGCTTTATTTAGAGTGGTGCTCGAGACACTACAGATCTATAATCTGCTTATAGAGTCTGTTCAATAGAAAAAGAAAGTGATAATTCATTTAAAGACAATGTTCTTATGGCCCAAAAGACGTAATATAACGTATAAAATATTGCATCAATTAAATAAGAATGAATAAACAACAAAGTTTTATATATTTGGTTTGTTTAAATTCGTTTTTGAGCTAGAAAAAAGGGATCATAAATTCAGATATAAACAAAAGTTAACATTGACTATTTTTTTTTAAAAAATAGAGATTTTAGGTTACTACTGCCGAAAGTTCCCTTAATCCGAGTTCACTATATCCAGAATCGACTGCTGCAGAGCTTTTATTTTATATTTTAACCTAACCAGTAAGTGTACCATGCAGTTGTCCGGTTATGAAGAGCTTTTCACAGACGGCCGTGTGCTCCCGGGCGTGCGGGGAGTGCCTGCCTGGGATCGGTGTAGACGGCAGGAGCGGTGGTGACGGCGGGGGCGGTGGAGACGGCGGGGGCGGTGGAGACGGCGGGGACGGAGGTGACGGTGGGGGCGGGGTGACGGCAAGGGCGGAGGTGACGGCGGGGGTGGGGGTGACGGCAGGGACGGTGGGTGATGGAGAAGGCGGTGGTGACGCAGAAGGCGGTGGTGACGGAGAAGGCGGTGGTGACGGAGAAGGCGGTGGTGACTGCTGGGGCGGCGGTGACGGAGGGGACGGTGGTGACGGGAGACGGAGGAGGCGGTGGTGACGGAGGAGGCGGTGGTGACGGCGGAGGCGGTTGTGACGGCGGGGGCGGTGGTAACGGAGGAGGCGGTGGTGACGGCGGGGGCGGTGGTGACGGAGGAGGCGGTGGTGACGGAAGGGGTGGTTGTGACGGCAGAGGCAGTGGTGACGGAGGGGACAGTGGTGACAAGGGCGGTGGAGACGGAGGAGGCGGTGGTGACGGCGGCGGCGGAGGTGGCGGAGGTGACGGAGGAAGCGGAGGTGATGATGGGGGCGGTGGTGACGGTGGGGGCGGTGGTGATGGAGGAGGCTGTGGTGACGGGGGGCGGTGATGGCGGAGGAGACGGAGGTGATGGTGGGGGCGGTGGTCACGGAGGAGGCTGTGGTCACGGCGGGGCAGGTGGTGACCGCGGGGCAGGTGGTGACGCCTGATGCGGTAGGGCGTGTGACCATCGCCTCCCGCCACCTCCACCCACCGCTCCGCCCCAGCGCTGCGGAGGCATCCTCGTCTATAAATCCGCGCAGTGCAACGCGGCGCCGCGGCTGAGTGCGGCTTGAAAGCGGACGCGAATTGCGCAGACGAAAGCCCTCGCCGACAGCGCACTGCGCTCTACCATGCACACGTCGCGGTGGCGGCGGAGGGGGGCGGAGGTGTAAATAGGGGGGGTGAGGATGTCAGCAGTAGAGGTCTTGGTGGCAGTGATGACGTCAGGGCGATGGTGGGGCGAGACAGTGGTGAGGGCGAGGGTGGTGGGAACGTCGGGGGTAGTGAGGACTGTGGAGGCGGTGGTGATGGCAAGGTCAATGGTGATGGTAGGGCGGTGGTGACACCCGGGTCGGTGGTGAGGCTGCGCGGTGGGGGCGGTGGTGACGGTGGTGGTGGTTGCAGCTGGAGAGGGGGAGGTTGTAAAGACGGTAGATGCGTTGGAAGCGATTGAAGTGGTTGAGGCAGTGGAGGCGGTGGAGATTATCTGGGTAGTGGGCGACGTGTTGGCGGTAGGGTGATGGAGGCAGTGGAGGCAGTCAAGGCGGTGAGGGCAGAGGTGGCAGTTAGGGTAGTGCTGACTCTGAGGGCGGTAGAGGCGATGAAGGCGGGGGAGGCGGTGTATTTGGAGTGCATGGTGGCGGCGATGAAACAGAAGAAGATTAAGCGCTCACATGTAAGCACTCTACAAGAATGCACTCTATGGAATGCGCATGGCGATGCTAGCGCATTCCACCCACGCAACGCAAGCATACTGAGGCAGCTGTCTCTCCCATTGAACGAATGAAGCTTATCGTGCCTACGCTCTCACCAGAACTATGTGGTAAGGGCTCTCCATGATTTTTTCACGATTTTTGTACTCCCAATGCAGTTATTTTTTACCTATTTAAGGCAGCCTTTCAAGTACCAAGATCATATAACGAGCACTGAAAGGAACAGTGCGACAAACGATAACGGTATACGGACTCACAAAAATCCATGGTCTAGCCGGTTCACGAACCCGAGACCCTGAACGCACGAAGCAGCAACGGTTCTTTAGCCTCAGCGACCTTTACTTTTCAGGCCGGTAATGCTGTTGTTGACATCGCAAAACGAATCAATAATTTTCTCATAAAATCACCCACTTGTGTTTCAGTTTAATGATTTTCTACACGATTGTCATTTGCGATATTCACAAAAAAGTAATATCAGCAATGAAAAGTTTCTGAAAATAGCTCTTACTTTTGCTTTGATACTGTATAATAGTTGTAATATTACTTGCATTATTTTATATATCATTTTCATATTTAGTACATGCTACAATGATTAACCCCTGAACATCTGAACACTAGTAATAAACTTTGATCATGATTTGGTGTCAAAAGATTAATTACAAAATTATACGTGAGAATTTGTTACTACGTAGAGCAATCTTGCAAATAAATCTCACGGAGACAAGAATAAGAAAACAATCAAAATATTTCAGAGTTAACAATTCGATCACAAGAAAGCTAATAAAAAACGGGCATTACGTTTTTAAACTCTCAATGAAAACAAAAATAAACACCAAGGACACATGGTACATAAACCTAACCATGAAAAATAGTTTACAATTAGTAAAAGAGCATACTTGTTAAGTCGTTTATTAGTTGTATTTGTCTGGTAGAGATAAATTATCATGAATGTGCAGTTCAAGATATCTTGGTTTTCAGCTTACAGTTTGTGATATTAAAAATGATAATGTGTGAAAATAAAACTATTAGTTCTGCTTGTTTTAACCTCTCAAAAACTCATTCTCTCAAAGTAGCACCTTCATTCCTTGTTTAACGCATTGATACATTTAATTCCAAACGCTTTCACGAGCGCCCGACTTTCAATAGTCACCGCAGCCACCTTCACGGGCGTCGCTTGATTGCAACCCTCTTTTCACCCCGCACTTCTCTCTGACTCTCCCGTCTCTTTGGCCCCCGCCATCGCCGCCCGCCGCACTACAATCTAGCTGCCTTCGTTCCGCAAGACCACAGCCCGCACCGCAGCCGCTCGTGCTGCTGTTGCAATTCCAGCCCAGCCTCGCCCCGCCACGTGCTGCGTCGCCCCACCCCGCCACGCCCCGCCATGTCCCACCACGTCCCATCACGCCCCCACCACGCTTCGCCCTCTCGTCCCGCCCCGCCCCGTGCTGCCTCGCCACGTCCCGCCCCGTCCCGCCACGACCCACCACGCCACGTCACTTCCCGCCACACCACGTCACTCCCCGCCACACCACGTCACTCCCCGCCACACCACGCCACTCCCCGCCACACCACGCCACACCACGCCACTCCCCGCCACACCACGCCACTCCCCGCCACACCACGCCACACCAGGCCACTCCCCGCCACACCACGCCACTCCCCGCCACACCACGCCACTCCCCGCCACACCACGCCACTCCCCGCCACACCACGCCACTCCCCGCCACACCACGCCACTCCCCGCCACACCACGCCACACCCCGCCTCGTCACTCCCCGCCACGCAACACATCTCCCCGCCACGCCACGCTCTGCCACGACAGGCCCCGTCAGGCCCTGCCCCGCACCCCCCCCTTGCCCAGCCTTGTCCCGCCCCACGACACGCCACGCACGCCCGACCCGCCATTCCCCGACCCGTCCCGCTCTGCATCGCTTCTCTCCAGTCCCCTTGATGACCACCCTCCGCCCGAGTTGCCCCCTGCTACTCGGCCACGTCGCACCGCCCCGCACCCCTCTGCTCCGCGTCGCCACGGCGCACCTTCCCATCCACTTTATGACTCACTCTGATCCGCTGCATCCCATGTTCACTCACTTTTCGTAGACCGGCTACGTAACTCTCTTACGAGCTCCACCTACCACCAACCCACTCTGCCACATTTCGACCCCTCTTCTTCATCCCTTTTCCCCGCTCCGTCTCGCCCCGCCCCTCTCTGTCCCACTCCGCTTTCCCAGATCTACTGTCACTGCTTTTACCTTTTGTGCCTACCGATACACTATTCTTGCACACATTGCCTTTGTTCCAAGTCCCCTCCATGTTCCAAGTCCATCTGTCCAACCCCTCTTTCTCTGGGTCCCCCACTCAGTCTTTCCCGTCCACATTTGTTCATCCCCTCCACCTCCCTCTCTCCTTCATGGCGCCTCCCCTGTCCTTCCCTGACCCCAACCCTACTTTCCTCGCACCTCCGTCCCCCATCCCGCCTTCCTAGACCTTACCTGTCATCCACCCTGCCCGTATTTTCCCCATCCCGCGCTCCACGCCCCTCTCAGCCTCTCCCCACTGTCCCTTCCGTCACTTTGCCTGCGGCGAGCGCGCTCACCTCTTTACTTTCGGCCGCGCCATTCGGTGAATCAGAAATTTCCTCTGCCCTCGCCGTAACACGAGGCCGCTCTTCAAACTCGGTGCTGTGCACTCAGCGCCGAATAAAACGACGCACTAGCCCGCACGCCCGTTAGCCACGCCTCTCGAATTGGACTGGCGTGGTGGTGGTGGTGGTGGTGGTGGTGGTGGTGGTGGTGGTGGTGGTGGTGGTGGTGGTGGTGGTAGCGGCGGCGGCGGCGGCGGCGGTGGCGGCGGGGGCGGGGGCGGCGGTGGCGGTGGGGGCGGGGGCGGGGCGGGGGCGGCGGGGGCGGCGGGGGCGGCGGGGGGTGGCGGGGGCGGCGGGGGCGGCGGCGGGGGGGCGGGAGCGGCAGTGGCGGTGGCGGTGGCGGTGGCGGTGGCGGTGGCGGTGGCGGTGGCGGTGGCGGGTGGCGGCGGTGGCGGTCGCGCGCCAAAGGCCGAACGAGCCGGTTACACACTCCGCCCTCTCACGCGTCGGGCACTTAAAACGGAGGGGAACTTGTTGGGACGCACCAAGCTGTAACGCGTTCTCCTGGTTTTCATCTCGTGATTACTCAGTGATGAAACTGCCCCGGCTGAAGATGATTGTGGTTGAAAAATTGTAGGAATAATAATGTATTGCATGACTTGAACAAACACGTGAAGCGGCGGATGGAATTTTTTAAATTCTGTAAGAGTTTTCTGCGAAAGAGTGATAACTTTAAAAGTGGATTGTTCTCTCGAATCTAGCGTCGTTCTGCTTTGTGGCGCAGGCGTGAGGCGTTAAGTAAAGATTAATATTTTGCGGTAACAACTATTTAATATTCTTCCACTATTCTCGTATGGAGATGATTCATTTTGATCCACTACTCCACTTAGTGAATTGCAAATATTTAATTGCAAAAAAATTAAAAATGTATGTAAAATATCAACGACTTACGAACTTTTATTACTTTCTAACTCTACTATAGTACAGCTAGGAATAGTATTTGAGTCACCTCAACAATACGATCCCGAACTTTTGGTCGTATGCGTGTTGGTCCAGATAATTGATGCTCACAAAGATCCAATCCAGGAAAAAATTCACAATGTTTTTTGCTACAGAAAATTGCAAAAAATTAACTAAAATTAGCCCTGATTTTAGTCATTCGCTTATATCCTCAAAACTTTATGTTTTGTCGACATAACTGTTATTCAAAAACTTAATGTACATAAAATTGGATTCCACCTGTCACCTCGCACTGAAAAATATTTATACTTGTACATTTTTATAAATTCATATTAAATAAATAGTATATATAAATTGAACAAAAATATCTTTGAAATATCCATTTCAAAACATTTGAACTTCATTGACTCGCATTGTCCAATAGTTAATTGATTATAATGTTGATTATAATGTAATCAAATAAAAACTATGATTTTACTTGGTACCTTTTAGATTTCATTATGAAATTAGTTTAGATATTATTACACTAGAGGGGAGGTAAATTAACTAATGCTTAGAATACACCTATCTTTTTCGACGAAACCTTTCAACAATGCTTTCAGAAGAGTGATGTTTCAAGAAAACTCTTATTACTTTATGAAAAGGTGTATTAATTACAGCCTAACGTATTAATTGACTCAAAGGCCTCCAAAGACCTCGCTGTACCATTGCTCAAAAATAACACTGGAACATGCTAAACCCCCCAGGCAAGTCATTACCGAGCGTGGCCTGCGGAGATATTGCAGCACCTGGCTGCGTTGAGCTGCAATTGCTGCCTGTAATTCTCCGGAGCCCAGGTCAACGCTTATGTATCCCAAATTACGGGGCGACGGCATTGAGAGATTTGGCCACAGACCCCAATTAACTCCCCCCGGAGTTCTGCGTTCGCGACAACCCCCCCCCCCTCGCGCCGTTGTGTTCGTGGCCCCGCCCCCCGCCACCGTCCCCACGCCTCGCACCTCACGTCACGCCGCGTTCGCAGTATTATGCCCTCCTCGCCCTGCCTACGCTCCGACATGCACCGGCCGAGGTAGTCCTAAGCAACGTTGTCACTGCAGCGTCTTCGAACGGAATGTTCTTGCGTTCGAGTCTCGATGGGGACGAATTTTCGACTCCAGTTACACCAGTTAAGTCGAATTCATCAGTGGATGGAGGAGAATTATAGCTATCAGCTGCTCTGATCGACAGTTTTCAATGATTTTCCGCCCAATTTCAGACGAAAGCCAAAGGAACACCTAAAAAACTGGTCAACGACAACTCACGATCTTATCGTCATCCTCGTCTTCTCCTCTCCCTTCACACACTCATATACACCAGGCAAATGTCGTAACAGAAACCAATTAAACGAGCCATGGATCGTGCGCGATTATTTCTTCCCATTTCTGGTCTTATGCTCTCCCCTTACTTAAACACACTTATTCTTACAAGCACTACACTACCACGCATGTCTGTAGACCAGTCGGGAGCTTACAGGTCGTCCCGACTGGGGCGCTGCGGGCTGGAGGGAGATACCTGATGGGAAAAAGCTTGTAAGCTGACCTGTTGGTTGCGTTGAATTTCGCCATTCAACGGAAGGTCACAGATAGTTCCCACGATAAAAACATGCTCTACAATTAGAGACTAATGTTCTTAGCAGTTAACGCACCAGAAAACATTCATCAATCCCCAACTGTTCCTCTCTTCTCCTCTTCTCACATCAGTTCACGCCCCAGCGATTGTCATCTATCTTTTCTTCGCCTCCTTCTACTCTCCACTCTCCATCTATATGTACGCGTGTCGCCTCTCTTCCTCTTTCCCCTACCCATTCTTCCCACTTCCCGCTTCCTCCCCTTGTCCTTTTACCGCCTCCAGCTGTGTTCGTCAATCGTTTCCCCACCCCTGTCCTCTCCTCCACACGCACCGCCCTGCTCCCCTCCCGTATCCTCACTGCTATCTTCCCCTCACTACTCCCCACACGTGTCCTGGGCCACGCTTGATGTTTCCTCCCTCACCTAAAGCCTCACCCTCAACGTACTGCCTTCTACCTTCCGCTACCAACCCTCTCCTACCCGCCACCAATCTCTAATCTATTCAAATCAATTCCTGCCTTATTTTCCGTGGCGAGGCTCAGGTCATCAGGTGTTGGAATCTTCTACCAGACCACGCAAATTCCGCTACGCTCTTTTCACCATCGAGCGAGAGAGTACTGCCTTCTACCTTCCGCTACCAACCCTCTCCTACCCGCCACCAATCTCAAATCTATTCAAATCAATTCCTGCCTTATTTTCCGTGGCTCAGGCCATCAGGTCTTCGGATCTTCTACCTGACCACGCAAATTTCGCTACGCTCCTTTCACCATCGAGCGAGAGAGTACTGCCTTCTACCTTCCGCTACCAACCCTCTCCTACCCGCCACCAATCTCAAATCTATTCAAATCAATTCCTGCCTTATTTTCCGTGGCTCAGGCCATCAGGTCTTGGGATCTTCTACCTGACCACGCAAATTCCGCTACGCTCCTTTCACCATCGAGCGAGAGAGTACTGCCTTCTACCTTCCGCTACCAACCCTCTCCTAGCCGCCACCAATCTCAAATCTATTCAAATCAATTCCTGCCTCATTTTCCGTGGCTCAGGCCATCAGGTCTTGGGATCTTCTACCTGACCACGCAAATTCCGCTACGCTCCTTTCACCATCGAGCGAGAGAGTACTGCCATAGTATCACTCGGGCTACGAAACTCTCCACCTTCGCCAGCCCCGCACCGCCTCCTCGCTCGCGCCCGTCCCCGCCCTCCCATAACGCCGGTGCGCGGCATCGAGGATTCCCTTTGAAGGCGGCGCCGCGGCCCCGCCCACGCGCCTCTCCACGTGGAGCGCCGCGCCGCCCCCGCACTCGCACCAAGGGAGCCTCGCGTCGTGCTCAGCGGCCGCCTCCGCCTGCGCCGCTAGAGCAGCCTCCCTCACAAACACTGCAGGCATCAACGTCACCTCCACAAGCCCCGCCACACTGTCAGTACTTCAAAAAACATCAGCGTCATTATCACCACCATCATCACCTTCTCTTCTTGGTCTTGTCCTACTTTCCTTCTCCTTTTTCTTCTTCGTTTCTTCTTCTTCTTCTTCTTCGTTTCTTCTTCTTCTTCGTTTCTTCTTCTTCTTCGTGTCTTCTTCTTCTTCGTGTCTTCTTCTTCTTCGTGTCTTCTTCTTCTTCTTCTTCTTCGTTTCTTCTTCGTTTCTTCTTCTTCTTCGTTTCTTCTTTTCCTCCGTTTCTTCTTCTTCTTCTTCGTTTCGTCTTCTTCGGTTTGTTCTTCTGCGTTTTCTTCTTCATTTTCTTCTTCTACACCTCGCGGCTTAACTCTTTCAAGCACGAGGCCTTTGGAAATTTTTTTGCAATAGTTGCACAGCGCAGACCTCTGTTAACACCAACATCTGACAAGAAAAATCTCGTAAGTTTTTAAAAAAATGGGGATGTTCCGCAGGCTTTTAGCACACCTACAACATCATCCGATACTTCTGGAAATTATTTTATGCAATATTTTGCAGTGGGTCATAAATTGTCCTAAAAACAAGTCATACGAAGAAGAAATTATGGTTCCAATATTGTACCTCTGTGCGGCCGATGCATTGCGACTAGTGGTACATATTTTGTACCACAGTGCTCGAAAGACTTAAGCAGCTGCCTGTTCCGTCCACACAGAGTCTCCATCCATCTTCTCTTCGGTCTTCCCAAGTCTCTTCTTTCTTTCGGCACGTAGTGGAAAGCTGCTTTTGAAAGTTTGCTATTTTCCATTCTTTCAGTATGTTGGAACCATTGGCCTCTATATATTCTTGCATCTTAGTGTTGATTGGTTCTAATCTTAATTATTTTCTTTTTTGTTTCTGAACCTTTTCTCCCTTGAACACACTTTAGATTTGGCAGACATCTCATTTCAGTTGCGTGTATCCGTTCCAACGTTCTCTTGGTAGGTACCCATTTTTTTAACTTTTGCCTTAGTTTTGTATTTTTTTATTCGAGTTTCTTATCAGGTTTTATTTTTTCGTGTGTTATTAATAGTTCGAGATTTTGTTTGGAACCTCGAAAGTTTGACTTCAGGAATAATTATTTCTACAATTTCGAATAACCGTAACCACAGTGTATCACTGATTCTAGCAGTTTTTATCACTGTGTTGACCCCAAGTTACCCAGAAACATCCACATCATTCACCAGAATCATAGCATGATATTGTGTCATTACGAAAGAGCTAAGCTGCTCCCCTTCTGTGCCTATAGCATCCACGCGACCCGAAGAACCGCTTGAAAACACTATTGAAAGCTTGGAGAGTGGGTCAGTTTTTCAATTGGGACTTCACTCCATCAGCGGAGACGTCAGGGCGACCCTTGAATTTTACTTTATTATTTACCATTCTCCTTTACCTTCGCATTTGAATCCACTTTTTGTGGATAATTTCGTGGATCATCACTTTTTGTCAATAAACATGTATAAAAGTTCGTTTAAACGAACTTATACTTGTTATATTTATCTCTGATTCTTGCGCAACCTCTCATGTACTGGTTTTGGCAGGTCACGTTCAGAATAACTCAAAAAGTATTCGTTTACCAGTGCCCAACAATCCGTGATAAATTTCACATATGTGGCGAGGATCAATGAAATTTCTTTTCCTCAGATTCATTGGCATAAAATTACATTCCACCCCTCCACAATCCTTAAATATTTTTTACTTTTCTGACACACCTGTACAAAAAACAATTTCTTCTCAAGACTAGTAAAGTACAGTCGACTCCTATTAGAGTGAATTTGGTTATAGTGAACGCAGATATAGTGAATGTAAATCATTGGTCCCGTTTCACTAACATCAAAAAAACCAAACGATTCGGTTGTAGTGAACCTGAACCTCAGTTATAGGAAATACAACGACCTGGAAATTAATTATCTCCTGGAAAATAATATATCGTCTCAATGTTACAAATTCCAATATTAGGCAGCTTAAAAAAATCTGTCAATGGTTATAATCGATGAAGGCAGCGGACTCGGAATGGGGACCATACTGATGACCTCATGCCATTCAGATTTACTGCGGAAACAAGGCCATGTCGCTTAGGCTACAACAGGAGGCGGCGACACTCGATCCCTTGCTTCAGTTTCAAGCTTGATATTGCTTGATATTACTCGATATACCACGGCACGAAGCGCGTTGAGTTCTACGTAGGCGACAGGAAGCACACGACTGCCACAGCCTGGCGATATCCGCCGTGCCGCGCGGGAAAGCGATCAGTTTCATTAGCCGCTTACGTCATCTCGCTACCGAAAGCATCTCACATGTTATTAGGTGAGTAAAAGGGCCTTGTAACAGAAGGACTTCCAACAGTGCAAGAGGCATTGAAGTGTGTCAAAACTGCATTACGATACTTAAGAGAATACAACCTCTGGAGAAGGAGCTATAGAAAATATTATTGAAATATATAACAACATAATATATAAAAACAAACAATTGAACCAACTGATTTCTTAAGAACAAATAAAGATATTGTAATTTTCATTTCGTGCTCTTAATACATTTTGCTGACTCTATATTAATGAAATCAATTATTGTTGAGAAATTCTTTTTAATTTTGACATCATGGGATATAGTGATCCTCTGAAATAGTGAACCAAAATTGTTAGTCCCCAGAAGTTCACTATAACCGGAATTGTCTGAGAAGAGAGAAATGGAGGGCGATTTCTGTCAGCCTTAATTATTAAAAATCCTTCGTACGCCTTCCTTCGGAGGGGAAGTAAAGCCGGCTGGCCCATGTTAGATTTACTTGCATGAAAAAGATCATCAAGCCTAAATGACTCCTCTGATCTATATTCAAATCGCCTGTTTCTCGCCCAAGAAATACCTCCTTTCTCTGCTAGTTGGTGAAAGCAGCGTAGCGAAATTTGCGTGGTCAGACGGAAGAGCATCATGGCCTGAGTTTCGTCACGTAAAATAAGGCATTAATTCAGTTCAGCGTATTGAGCTGATAAGTTCACCTTTCATACGGGAATGTAACGTACAAGTGCAAGTGCAAGTCCAGGTGCTCGTAGACGAAAAGCAGAACTGTTTCCTTATGAAAAACATCCTAACCAAACGACATTTTCAGCACACATACGCTCATGCATATGCGATTATTTTCTTATTATCTTCTTTGAAACATAACAGACATGACAATGGCGTGTAGGACCAATGTGGCTAGATGACGGCTTGCGGGGAGATCCGCCATCTGTCACCTACTGGCCTGGGGAGGTATGTGATATTAAAAAAAGTTTTAGTATGCAATGTATTCGTACATTATACATCAAACAACCATCATATCACAGTAAAGAACGTTATAACGTGCGTGGTTCATTTCATATTTCATCGATACAGTAACTCAATACATCAACTTCTTTTGGCAATTCATTTCATTATTGCCTTTCGTCATATCGTCACAGGACAATGTGTGCAAAACTCAAAGACAGTCTGTCTGCTGTCACGCCACGTTATCAAAGGTGTATTTGCCGCTTGTGTGGGAGCTGTCTCGTGCGGTTGTGCGATCGACATGATATTAATTTGAATAGAAGCTGCAATAACTTAGTAAAGTGTTCTCTAAACAGAGTCCTGTTTTCTATTTCAAGAACTGTGAGGATACGCAAACAAAGTCTTGTTTGTATTAACCTACGATCCTTAACTGTGTAAGTTTCTTCATTCTGCGGCGTAGATATAGACCCAGAACCGTTTGTCTTTTTTAGTAAAAATACTTTAGATCTTCAGTTAAAACCTCAAGATCTGGCATTGAATAGTAATAATGTTGGACCAAAAATGAAAGTCACATTAGAAGCGAGACATTTTCAGGACAAGTTAACTATAAACAATTTTTGTGAATTTTATATATGCAATGAATGCTTGATATGTAATGAAACTGTTTATTCTTAAAACAATATAATATTAAACACACTACGAGACTAAATATGCAAAAAAGTTTCATAAGTACAGACAGAAAATTTTGGCATGACCAATTACGTGACTAAAAAGAAAGCTTTCTCCACGTCAGATAATTTTTGGAGCAGCTCCAGATTCAATGTGCTATACAAAAACAAGTAATGCAATAGCAACGATACTAGCAAAAGGTATAAGCCGTATTCATATGATGAAATGTTTAAGTTTCCATTGGTTGCGATTACAACTTCAATGTTAGAACTCAGGGAGTAATGACAATTTCAAATGAAACTTGACTTTTAGAAACAACAGATAAGGAAAAACTCGTCAGTTTCCTACATTTTTGTTGCAACCAGATATTACACAAGCGGCTACAAATAAATACTCTTCTCTGGTATCTGATTTTACCTCTGAATTCTATCAAAACCGATTTCAAGATTTTAAAAAACTGCTGTGCTTTTTGATACATTTGCAACACCATTCTCTTTAGAAGTAAATTTACTACAAGGAACATTACAAATGGATCATTGTGAAATGTGATGCACAATTGCAAGAGAAGTTATAACAAGTTTGTTAGGAAGATTTCTACAAAAACATTTAATCAAGAATAAATAGCCTGCATTTTACAAAAGCGCCAGAGAGTATATAAAGCGCCAGAGAGTATGAAAAGCGCTCTGTCGACTGCAGTATTTGGAAACCCACTAAACATCTTCAAAGCCTTGTACCATATCAAATCACAAGTGATAAAGTCAACTGATGTTCATTTCGACAATATTCTTGGCGTGTAGCAAACAACCTCAGTTTATATTTATAGCGATGTCATTTCTGAAAAACAAAAGCAGGCGTTTTCGTGATGAGCGTTGAATATAAAACATATCCTTTTAGAGTTTTGTAATTAGCAACACAGAATTTCAGGTAGTGTCATATTCAATTCAAACAAATTTAAAGACTCAAACACAAATTTGCCTTCTTGGTAAACGAGGATTAACTGTGACACAAATGTTTGAATCAAATTAGTGTACCGATAGTAATTATGAATAGGCCTAAGTTTTCATACGTCAACTCAATGCTGATGAATACGAATTAACATTTTAGTAATTTACACCAATATCAAGCATACATCAATTACGTATCAATGATCATATCAACTGATGGTTTCATTAACATTCATTTGAATAAGAGCATGAATTAATTGTGCTCCTCAGTGTTTGAATTCAACTGCTAAATTCAATTAACATTTTAGCAAAGCATGAACGGTTATACGTCAGTATTTCAACTCGACTGATGAATCCAAATTATCATATTTGAACAAAATAAATTGAACGGAGTAACGAATTCAAGTTAACCAATTTGAACATAAGCAAGAATAAATTAAGTATCAACGTTCCACCCCAATTCACACATTTGACCTCACTTTAATAAAAGATTTTGCTTCAGTATTTGAACTCAGCTCATGGCTCCAAAGTAACCTATTTGAACCAAAAGAAATAAATTACGTACTATGTATCGGTTGTTGGGAACCGAATTGTAACGGTCGCCAAATTTTATTGAAAACAAAATCGAACAGCCAAGTTTATTAGCATTTTAAAAAATCGGGTAAATAACTATATCGAAAGCCCAACAAATTTCGTTGTCCTTCACCTATATTTGCCAGCATGCTACATGTCAATTCGACAATAATTGTCTCCTTAATTAGTTGGGAAGGGAACATTAGGGTGACAAGGCACCAAGAGTATGACATGAAATACAGATATGCAGCAGTAACAATAAAGTTTATTGAACATGTAATAATTAAAATATAAATTACAACTGGAGATGTAGAGCAATAAATTTAAGATAACCTCGGAAATTTCAAAATAACCTTGACTAATCAACAACTGCAATTAATTAACAACTGTTCTGACATATTAAAAACCACAACATGTAGCCAATGTACCAGCTTCAAAAAGTTATGAAATTTGAACTATTATCACTTGCAAATTTCACAAGCTATAGCCATAGCTATTTACAGTTCTAATTTCAAGTGAGTGACAAGACAAACTAAATATACATTTCTAAACTATTGTTCGATATCAAAGGTTGAAATTGTCTCTAATTGTTTAATACAATGGACAGCAATGAGGTTGTTACACAAGTTATACTGGCAGCGAGGTTCTGAGCAGATCAATATCCCTACGCATTGAAAGTGAATCAAGGGCAGGTTCGATGTAGCCTTGCAGTCCAATGTTGACGAGTTGTGGTTAGGCGCCTGCATCAGCTTCCATTATTTCGCACCCACCACTCGGACTTCAAGATGTAAAAACACTAACAGGTAATGTTAATGACAAAATCAAGTCAAATTAAAGTTCAATATCACTGTCCACAATTAATATTCGCTCTTAATATCACTGAACTGAAAATTAGTTAAGAGAACATGGCATATACCGAACAGGACAAAATACTCAACATGACGTCACGAAAACTCAAAAGAATGTATAATTTAACAAATACACCATCGAGTAAGAAAGCCAACTTTCGGCTTACCAAATCAGTAATTGAAAGAATACCTAAATCATATTAAAATAACGCCCTCGTCGAACCCTTTTTAAATCTCAACTGATGATTCAAATTAATTCTCAATCATGTGATACTTTACCACAAATTAGTATCCAGTGGAAGACGGTGTGAGGAAGTAGATTAAACGACCATCTTACTAGCACCCAAAAGATTGATGGCTAAAGAGGAGGCAGAACCGTACTCAACACATGACGAAACTGCTGCTGCTGCTGCATCTCCACTTCTACTTCATACTGCTACTTCAATCGCACCCTCCATTGCAGATAATACAGTCCACTGGCAGCACGGGTAAAAATCATCACCTGGGGACGAATACTTCAACAATTACCAAATAACAAAATATTTAAATAGACCAGATACTAAATTTAAAACCATAAATACATCTCAAGAAAACCACCAGACCTGAAAAGTTTGTACAAAAATACTTAATGTATTACCGTGAAATATAACCTCAATGTTCAATCTCAATTGATCAATCCAACTCGCATATTTGAGCAACTAACACTCGTAACTACCAAGAATATATTATTACCCATTAATGTCTAGTCGTGGCTACCAAATGATATTGATCAAGAATAAATTGACTTGCGTAAATGTTTAAATTCGTCAATAGAGCCAAATTAACATTTTCATATGTTTCTGATTATACTGGAACATGCCCGTATGGTGATCTCAGATAAATAATACACACTCACGGTAAACAATAAAACCACTTACTCATTTAACCAAGCAGTCTGTTGGGTTGTTAAAATCGACACCGTGGATGATAGGTCGCTGTTTCAATGAATTTACCCACACCTCGGAGGATTTTCCACGTTAAAATAAGGCCTCACTCCCGGCGAGTAACATGGCGACCTCGTTCACGACGTGTAATATAGCAGCACCACTAACGAAGGATAAAATGGCGACCTCTCTCACGCTGACTTTTCATCAACTGCACGCTCCTGTGCATTCTTCTTCGAAGCGGATTGGCCGCCCGCCTCATTCCCATCCGACCAATAGGGCGAGCCCCAAATTCCACGGTAACCTGGTCGCGTTCCACGGCCCGGTAACCTCTAGCGCTGTGCAGCGGATGACTGCCGCACTGCCCGGGAGGCGCGGGTTTTGAGGCGGCGGTTAGGGCACCACCAGGCAGGCAGGTGCTGGGAATAGGGAAGTAAAGTGCCTACATATTGTAGCGTACAATCAACACATCATGTAAACAGTTCGTGACAATTTCTATTTTGTTGTCTTTAATAAGTAAGACGTACTCCTCAGAAACGTGTATATATCTTTGTATTCTCAATTTCTGTTACTTATTTGAGCAACTCACGAATTGTTCTTTTTTTCGAATTTCTGTCATTTTGAATAAATATTACGGAAGTGGAACTTGTTAAAAGACGTCAGTAGAAACGAAATGTGAAGCAACGCGTTCTTTACAGAGTGTGCGTCGTCACGTGGCCTGTGGTTTGAACCAAGTTAATAAGTAAGACGTACCCTTCAGAAACGTGTATGTATCTTTGTATTATGAATTTCTGTCACATATTTGAGCAAATCACGAACATTTTTTTCTTGTTTTTTCTTTTTTTTCGAACTTCTGTCATTTTGTATGAATATTACGGACGTGGAAGTTGTTAAAAGACGTCAGTAGAATCGAAATGTGAAGCAACGCGTTCTTCACAGAGTGTGCGTGGGCACGTGGCCTGTGGTTTGAACCAAGTTAATAAGAAAGACGTACCCCTCAGAAACGTGTATGTATCTTTGTATTATGAATTTCTGTCACATATTTGAGCAAATCACGAACCTTTTTTTTTTTTTTCGTATTTCTGTCATTTTGTATGAATATTACGGACGTGGAAATTGTTAAAAGACGTCAGTAGAATCGAAATGTGAAGCAACGCGTTCTTCACAGAGTGTGCGTGGGCACGAGGCCTGGGTTTGAACCAAGTTAATAAGAAAGACGTACCCCTCAGAAACGTGTATGTATCTTTGTATTATGAATTTCTGTCATATATTTCAGCAAATCACGAACATTTTTTTCTTGTTTTTTCTTTTTTTTCGAATTTCTGTCATTTTGTATGAGTATTACGGACGTGGAAGTTGTTAAAAGACGTCAGTAGAATCGAAATGTGAAACAACGCGTTCTTCACAGAGTGTGCGTGGGCACATGGCCTGCGGTTTGTACCTTCTGCGGTGTTGGCAGCGCCTTGCACCTGTGGGAGCTCGTTATCGCACCGCGTCAACACTGAATTATGCAGCGCCCCGCCCACGCACGCGCCTCCGCGCCGGCGGCCCCCGCACAAGGCTCGGGAGACGCCACCGCGCGGAATACCAACGACACGCCGCCTCCGACACGCGCCGCCAGCGCGGTCACGCCGCCCCCGCCGCCCCCGTGGACCCCCCCGCCCCCGCCGACCACGCCGCCCCAAAACCTCCGCCGAATCACCGTCCCTGCCTTCACCGCTACCCTCGCAGCCCGCATCGTCCCCGCCGCCCCCGCTGCCCCCGCCGCCCCCGTGAACCCCCCGCCCCCGCCGACCACGCCGCCCCAAAACCTCCGCCGAATCACCGTCCCTGCCTTCACCGCTACCCTCGCAGCCCGCATCGTCCCCGCCGCCCCCGCTGCCCCCGCCGCCCCCGTGAACCCCCCGCCCCCGCCGACCACGCCGCCCCAAAACCTCCGCCGAATCACCGTCCCTGCCTTCACCGCTACCCTCGCAGCCCGCATCGTCCCCGCCGCCCCACCGCCCCCGCCGCCCCCGCCGCCCCCGTGGACCCCCCGCCCCCGTGGACCCCCCGCCCCCGCCGACCACGCCGCCCCAAAACCTCCGCCGAATCACCGTCCCTGCCTTCACCGCTACCCTCTCAGCCCGCATCGTCCCCGCCGCCCCCGCTGCCCCCGCCGCCCCCGCCGCCCCCGTGGACCCCCCGCCCCCGCCGACAACGCCGCCCCAAAACCTCCGCCGAATCACCGTCCCTGCCTTCACCGCTACCCTCGCAGCCCGCATCGTCCCCGCCGCCCCCGCCGCCCCCGTGGACCCCCCGCCCCCGTGGACCCCCCGCCCCCGTGGACCCCCCGCCCCCGTGGACCCCCCGCCCCCGCCGACCACGCCGCCCCAAAACCTCCGCCGAATCACCGTCCCTGCCTTCACCACTACCCTCGCAGCCCGCATCGTCCCCGCCGCCCCCGCCGCCCCCGCCGCCCCCGCCGCCCCCGCCGCCCCCGCCGCCCCCGCCGCCCCGCCGCCCCGCCGCCACCGTCGCTCCCGCCGTCCCCTCCGCTCTCGCTGCCGGCGGGCACCACGTCCCAATTCACCCCCGCCGCCCAGCCACTCATGCGGCCCCGCCGCCCCTACAGAACCACCGCCCCGCCTCCCCACCACTCCCGCTGCCCCCGTCGTCCCCGCCGCCGCCGCCCCTGCCGCTGCCCCCATCGCCCCGCCATCGATGCCGCCCGCCGCCTCCGCCGCTCCCACCTTCCCCGCCACCCCCGCCACCCCCGCCGCCTCCACCGCCCACGACACTTCCGCCGCTCCCACTGTCGCCGCCGCCCACACCGCCCACACCGCCGCCCACACCATGAATAAGGAATCCGAATTTTGGAATTTAATTGAAGCATGTGATCCTGATGTCATAATAGGAACAGAGTCTTGGCTTTCGGACGCGGTAGCAAACCCGGAAATTTTTCGTTCAGACTACATTACGTTTAGGAGAGATCGCGAAACTAGAGGAGGTGGTGTATTTATATGCGTGAAAAATACATTTAATATCAGATCAAATTGGGTTGATAAAGAATTTGAAATGACGGGTGTAGAAATTTTCTGTTCAGGAAGTATCTTAGAAATTATTGCTTGCTATCGTCCACCGGGCAACATCTATGAAATTTTAGGCGCTCTCTACGAGAGAACAAAAAATATAAATAACCGTAATGTAGTTATTGCTGGAGACTTAAATCTCCCGGACGCAAATTGGAAAGGGATTGTTTGCGAAGGGAAAGTCCAACAACTAGTCAACCGACTTGTCTGGGACAGCGGATTAGAGCAGGTAGTAGACAGGCCGACACGGCAGGATGCGATTCTGGATATCTGCCTAATTAGACCGAAAGATTTATTCTTGTCGTGCGACGTTTTAGAAGGCATAAGTGACCATAAAGCCGTTTTAGTCGATTTACAGTTAAATATTTCAAAGAAAAGTATTACCACCGGTATTCTAGTGACGGAATACAAGAAAGCGAATGTACAAGGGTTTCAAAATTGCTTAAGAGAACGATATGGCGATTATCTTAGAATAGCAGGGGGAATCGATGAAATATGGGGAGAGTTTAAAAATATTTTAGTAAATGCTGAGGAAGCTTTTGTACCCAGTAAATTGTTAAAAAGTAACAGCGATCCGGAATATTATAATGCAAAGATTAGGCGATTGAAAAGAAAAATCAGAGAAGCATTTAACAACAGACACCGTAGTGAAAATCATATGACCTTATATCGAAATTATACAAAAGTATTAGGGAAGGAAAAGAAAATGGCAGAGGAACGTCATTTAAAACATATTCTTGATGCGGAGGGCAGTAATAATTGCTCGGTATTTTTTAAATACGTTCGTAGAAGGAAAGGAAGTAAAGACGAGATTCCAGTTGTTCGTGTTAATAATTCGCCAATAACGGACCACAGGGAAAAAGCGCAGGCTTTTAACGCATATTTCAGCTCGGTTTTCAAGCAGAAATCTAACAGTATTCAGATACCAACGCTGGTAGATAGATGTAGTTTTCATATTGATGAAAATACTTTGCGGCAAAGAATAAAATTAATGAAGAGAGGAAAATCACGAGGTCCTGATGGTATTTCCACGGACATCATTAAATTAGGCGGAGAGGCAATTCTACCTTATTTAATTAGGTTATTTAATGTATCAATAAATAACGCTTGCGTACCGAAAGATTGGAAGCTGGCTCTCGTAGTACCTATTTTTAAAAGTGGCGACAAGACAATAATTAGTAACTATAGGCCGGTAAGCCTTACATCAGTCGTATGCAAACTTATGGAACATCTAATTTCAAGCTATATCAGGAAGGAATGGGAGGGCAGGGAGTGGCTTTATCAGGGTCAGCACGGTTTCAGAAATGGTTTCTCATGCGAAAGTCAGCTAGTCTCACTTCTACAGGACCTAGCCGACGTAGTTGATGAAGGGAAAAGGGTCGACGCGATAGTAATAGATTTTTCCAAAGCTTTTGATGTTGTTCCACACGATCGTCTTATAAAGAAATTAATAGATTCGAGTATAGACACTAGAGTAGTAGCGTGGATAAACGAACTACTCCAAAACAGGAAGCAGAAAGTTCGAATCGGTAGTTACTTATCAACCTCGAGAAGCGTCACGTCAGGAATTCCACAAGGAAGTGTAATCGGACCACTCATGTTTCTGGCCTTCGTGAATGAATTACCGACTAATTTAGCTTCAAATGTACGACTCTTTGCAAATGACTGCGTAATCTATAGGATTATCAACTCGGAGAAAGACGAGGATATTTTGCAGCGAGTCAAATTAGATATCTGGGCAGAAACAAACGGCATGGAAATAAACAGTTCAAAGAGCAAGTCCATCACGTTTGGTAGGGGTCGAAGTTATAATGAATTGGTGTACAAACTGAACAATAATATTATACCTCGTGTCACGTCTTGCAAATACTTAGGAATACAGCTAGACAGTAAATTGAGCTGGGAAAATCAAGTCAATTTCGTTTTAGGGAAAGCCTGGAAATCTTTACATTTTGTTATGCGGATACTGAAAAAGAGTACAGTGAGAGCCAAAGAACTAGCATATATGTCATTAGTGCGACCTATATTAGAATATGGCGCGGTATGTTGGGACCCATACAGAATTTTGCAACAAAGAAATCTAGAAAAAGTCCAGCGTAGAGCATCAAAATTTACTTTCAGGGGTATCAAGAATAAAGGGGTATGGGAGTCACTCGAAAGGAGAAGATTAAAGTCACGTCTCTATGCAATGTATAAAGCGTACACAGGCCTTCGAGCGTGGAAGGAAATTCAAAGTCGATTAGGGAAACCTACATATTTCGGCAGAGCGGATCACATGCACAAAATTCAGACAAGAATTCAGAAAACGGACATTGTGAAATATTCATTCGCGAATCGCACTATTAGGGACTGGAACAGTTTGCCTGTGACAATCTTCGATCCCTTTCCTCAAAGCCTGAGCAAATTTAAAAATAAATTAGTTTCTTGAATGTGGATATGTTATAAATATATTTAATAAAATTCAGTGCAATTACCTATGTCTTCTTTGTAATTAGGTATTATTATCATTATTATTATTTTTATTATTATTAACATTATTATTATTATTATTATTATTATTATTATTATTATTATTATTATGTGCAGTGCAGTGGCGTGAAGTGCAGTGACGTTGTGCAACTGAGAGAAACGAGTGAGTAAGAAAGACATTACAGCTCGCTGTATCGCAGTGCAGTGAAGTGTGGTGAAGTGAAGTTTGGTGAAGTGGAGTTCTATGAAAGATTGCACGGTGAAATGTTCATGAGATTTGTAACGTTTGTAGAGTTTGTATAGTTGTTAAGTTCTGTAATGTTAAGTTAGTGTATTCTGCCACCAAGTTCTCACACTTAATTGCAGAATTATTAATAAATCTAAATCTAATCTAATCTAAAATCACCTTAACAAGTAGCTATCTTATTTTCATGGTCAAGTCAGCCAAGTCGGATAAGGGGGTACGTGTGGTGAGTACGTAGACATTCTCACGCCGTATCCGGTCTTCTCAACCTGAGAAGTGAATTTTCTCATCGTTACACAGCTACATACACTGGGACATTGCAAGGAAAACGCACACTATATTTTTTTTTCCAGACCGGGAATCAAACACGGCGCCGCGAAATGAAAAGCGACGCTTACCAAGAGCTGGCCATGACAGGAAAGTCAGATTATCAGGAACCTAATTAATTACTCTGCGACAAAATTCTCTGAATCTTCTGCGTGCAGTTCTGCAACGTCGTATGAAGCTTCCTCCCAGAATGTGAAGCACCACACATTTATGCTTCGCCGAAGCAGTGCTGCGTATGACACGCTGCCCTGACTTGCCGTAAGGCATTCTCCAAAGGTGATGTCACCACTGCATGAAGAGGAGCGCGTGGCCCTTCCTGGAATATTGGTACTTCACGGAATAGTGTGCTTTAAGTCAGAACTGGCATTTTCTTTGTGGTTTTCTTAATGATGAGTAATACATATACTCAACATTGTAATATTTTTAGATCTCATGAAAACAGAACTAATACATTTTCTTTTCTTATATTTTGTTTCATGATAGACACAGATGTAATATCAGTACTTAGACGCTTTTAACGGGAAATAATAAATAATGATAATAATAATATTATTATTACAATTTTTGTTATTTATATATTTATTTTATTTTATTGTTATTATTCATAAGTACGTTAAGTCTTTGACAAATGAAAGAGAATTATAGAGATAGAAGTACTAAGAGAAGAATATAGCTTCCTTATTTTTTCTTTTCTTTTTGTTATTTAAGGTTGCATGAACATGCGACCCCTATTGTATTTAACGTTATGTAACTATGAAGATGACATGATATGGTGATGATATGTGGTGTAAGGACGAACACAAATACAACCATGCCCGAGGCGGGACTCTTAACACGCAGTCCGAGATCGCTACGACACTACTGCATTAACGATCTCGTGCATTCGGACGACTATATCGCTTCTTTTTGCGAATAGAGATTGCAATACATTGAGACAAGGAAAATACCTAAAGATTTTTTGGTATTTGAAAACGAAACATTAATGTCAAATAACTTGCGAAATATAAGGAATTGCGTGCTGACGCAAATGAAACTGAGACATAGATAAGGTGAGATTCCAGATCAGAAAATCCAAATATTAATTGTATTAAGTAAATTTTGGGAAATTAAGGCACTTTTTAAAGTAACCCAGATAAATATTATAGGACATTAAGTTATTATTAAGATTGAGAAAGAATTGTTATGTGTATTTTGTTTGTAGGAATTTGATGGCCATCAAACACAAACAGGTAGAGGAATACAAAGAGATATTGTTGGACGGTAAAGTTAATTAAAGAGGAATTTGAAATAAATTAATTGTGGCAGCCAGTCACTGGCAAAGCATAAAAAAATTTGTAAATTTTTTAATTTATCAGCAACAGTAGCGACAGACATTTCCTAATGATACTTAAATTATTTACTGCCTAAAACCTTGTATGAGCGGTATTTTCATGCCCGCAAAGACAAGAGTAGTACCCTGAGAAGCATGAGTATGCTGACGCCCCGAGATTAAATAAAAACCAGAGCTATCCACTTCATAAAAAAAGAAAATATTGTCAAATTGTAAATATTTTAAAAGGAATTAAGATTTACTTCAATGGCAGGCCTAATACGAGTAAAATACAGAAAATAGTTTAAAGTCAAATATTAAAAGAGGAGAAAATACCATTTCTCTTCAATATAATTCAACAATTAGTAGGAACGTGGAGAAATATTAAGTTTTTGATCAAATAAAATAGAAAATTGTTCTATATCTAATTTTGCAAAGTTGTCAAAGGAGTTTATTTCTTTGTTCGAAATGGTTTAGCCAAAATGTTTGTTTTGACACTATTTTTCATGCAATATTTAGACTATTCGTACTGCACCTGAAGATGAAATATTATGCAATTACAGACGATATAATTCATTGAAGATTATGATATTTTCTCAATGAATAAGTTTCCAATTAGAAACTAAAATGTAAAACATTTTGTTTAAAAACATCAATTAAAGAAATGTGGCGATTCGAAGCTTACGGAAAAAAAGATGATGTGTGAATGACGTGTGACAATACTCAAAAGAAACTTTAGAGTTTGACTCGGCGGACTTAATAGAATCAGAATGTAGCTGAGAAGTTTAGTCAACATCTCAACTACATTCTTCTAAATATTCATTTGAGTACTGTCACACAACATCCGCCGATGACTATTCAAAACTCTTTATACAACGATTTCGTATCCCTTGTACTTTTATTTGTTGGCTTTTTGAAACTACTGCAGATTTCACCGTAGCCAATGAATAAATAGCAGCGCCCCGATTGCGTCGTACCTTTCCCTTCGCAGTAGCGACCCCACTCTGGCCTCGCAAAACGCAGCGACTGGTATCAATTTCACACTCACGCAGCTCAACTATTCCACGCGACCCCAACAAATTTTGGAATGATGATTAATTACTTCGTTCCGTTGTAAACGACTTTGCTTTAAAAATTAATTCGCTGAGTTTGATTTCAAGCTTCCGGATGGTCAAGTTGGCAACACGGCTGTTCGTTTCCGCCGACGGGAATGGTTTGATTAATAATTTCGGCATATTTGCTACTGCGCCCCTGCCGGGCAATTGGCGAAAATGAGCCAATTAGAGCCCGTTATTTCCCGGGGGGAATTCCACAGGCAAATATACAGCATCGAAACTACCACACCGCCTAGAAAGTTTGCCCTGTGTTTGCGAAGTGTCTATTTGGCATTATCGCTCATGGCTGTGAACAATGTTGCTTGTTTGAAATGAACTTTAGATAACGATTGAAGTGCATTTAAGGCAATTCCAGAGATAATTTTTTATTAATATTGTGGACTGTGGAAAGTCAGTGGACTGTGGAAAGTGAAATCCTATTCACACCTCCTCACCCATCCTCTCACCCTGCCAGCACTCAGCACCGCCCCGCCTCGCCCCGTTCCGACTCATCTCGTCTCATCTCGTCCCGTCTCGTCCCATCTCCTCGCATCTGGTTCCATCTCGTCCCATCTCGTCGCGTCAACGTCCCGTCCCGTCAACGTCCCGTCCCCTCAACGTTCCGTCCCGTCAACGTCCCGTCCCGTCTCGTCAACGTCCCGTCCCGTCCCGTCCCGTCCAGTCCCGTCAACGTCCCGTCCCGTTAACGTCCCGTCCAGTCCCGCCCCGCCTCGCCCGGCCCCGTCCGGGTTCGCCCCGCCCGGCCCGGCCCCGCCCAGCCCGACCCCGCCCCGCTCTGTCCCGTTCCGTGCCGCTCCACTCCTGCTCGCTCCGCCCCGCGTCGACTCGTCTCGACCAGTTCTGCTCCACATCATCTTGTTTCGACCATCCTGTTTCGTCACGCCCCGTCCAAACGTGCAATGCCGCGACCCATCCTGTCGCTTCCCCGCCTCGTCAGTCCCTGTCCTGGCAATATCGGAGCCTACCAACCTCCGTCTTGTCCTACCTAGTCCACCACGCCTTACTACTCTGTCCCATCTAGTCCTCACTAGATACATTGCAGTTTGCATACCTTTTTACAGTAACAGAAAAGTGGGTGTAATGAATATTTGGGTAGGCAAACTCCCCATGAAGTGAATCAATGTATATAAATTATGATAATGAAAATAATTTGAATATTAGTCAAGTATCTAACGAATGCTGTGTAGACTTCGTTATCAACTCGTCCGTAATCAACTCGGATATACAAAAGTTGAAAAAATAATGATTCGATTATTACAAACATTACATGGGCTTTTGTGTTTTGTAAGTCACCATACGAGCTTACAGAAAGTCAGTTATTTTCATATTTCAATTATCTTTTATTGATGTAGAACAAACTGAATGGAACTCGTACAATAATTATGAAAAAGATAATTTTCTATTGATATTTTGAAATTTTCCATTTCAAATATTCATGAATATGGCAACTTAATGTCATTTCTATGAGTAATTATAAATTCAGTTGTGGAAACTATGAGCAGTATACATTATTTTTGGTAGAAACAAACGACTTCAGATATCTTAAGAAAGTTCTATGTGCAAAGAAAAAACTAGATCACTAAGAAATTTTTCAGGATAATCTAATGAAAGTTAGTAAAAATATTTATATTTATCACTTTGCATGGAAAGATGTTGTCTTATGAAATGTTCTTTCGGATATTACGTCATGTGAAAAAATACGGCCATTAATTACACGCTATCAAACCACTACAAAATGACAACCGACCTTGTTAGTTCTTGTCAGCACTGGATTTGGTTTTCACAAGATTGTACTTATTCGAGAGAGGACGTTCTCTCTTGCATGAAACGCTCTGAAATATCCCCAGAGGAAGCAATGACCTCCCGAGCCGCACGCAGGAGATAATACAGATCGAAGCGGAAATTCGCAAGTGTGGGAGCCCCGTTACCTTATTTATTCTATCGCTCTGAAGCATCGGACGCGCACTATCGCAAAACCCTCCAGCGCCAGCGGTCCGCGTCTCATCAGCTTCGTTCTCTACGCAGCGCTTCCGCTCGCCGCCACCGGGGCGCGCGCGACGCGTTGCCAACTTCACCCTCGGCCGCGCCAGCGCCGCGCAGTGGCCCAAACTGGGCCTTGCAAATCTCCGTCAAAACAGGGGACAAAGCTCGCGGGTGATACTGTAGGAGACGCTGCTACAGTATCACCAGGTAAAGTAGCGTCGCCAGGTAAAGCTGCAGGTTAGGCTCGCCAACGTCCGCACATACAAATTTTGCTAATTTGTGAGAAATGGAACGAGTGTCTTTTAAATGTCCAATTATTCATACTAAACACATATAAGAAATCCCTGAAGAAGTTACGAACATCGACGCTACCATTATGGGCCTGTTTGCGACCCGCGAACTCACGCAGCAGCCACGCACATTTTAAGTATCGTTGGTAGCAGTTCGTGTTTTAGTTCGTGTAAGAATGTGCTGCAGCAGAGCGCGCCACCGTAAAGTTTTCTACCACGTGATATGGGAGTTAAAAGGCCCTGGACCTGAAGACAAGAGAAGGCGACCGCAATGCAATGGAGCTGATGAAAATGTGCGCAGCAGCTTACGTCTTCCTCATACGTCACATACAGATTTCATATCATTTGATTGATTAGTGATTCCGGGCCTTTCAACTGCTAAGGTCATTAGTCCTATTAGTGTAGTGCGTGTTTTTCCTACGAGAAGTGACGGTGATCTTTCCTCGCGAGACGGTGAGATACAGCTGCGACCTACCTGTCGACTAACGGGGTTTTCCCTAACCAGGTATCTCCCACCAGCGTGGCACCGCCCCAGCCGGGACAAGTTCTAACCTCCCGACCGGTGTGGAAGTGAAGTCATAAGTGTGTGTGTAAGGGGAGGGAATACGACAAGAAAAAAATAGGGAAAATCGTGCGCAGTCCTTGGCCAGTGCCTTAGGGTTCTGTTCCAGCATTCGCCTGGTGTTGGTCGGAGAAACCGATCATTTCGCATACCTTTTTACCGATCAGAGCAGTCGCATACCGAACTATCGATCAGAGCAGTCGGCCGCTAGAATTCTCCTCCAGACAGCGACTGAATTCGCCTAGCTAACAAGCTAGCGTCGAAAGTCCTGCCATCGTCAGCACTCGAACCTAGGACCTCTCGGTCAGAGGCACTGCTGTGAAACCAGTTGACCACCTCTCCCTGTTTTACATACAGTTTTTACTGTTCTTTGACTAAATAATTCAAATCAAATTATTTCGATTTCTATGAATTATATGTCAATTATACCCCTTTCTTTTCAGGAGGGCGAAACGAAATATGCTTTATAGGTTTCAGAATTTAAAAAGGGTGGATCACCTGTAGTTACTATGAGCAGTGGATTTGTAACGATTAGAAAGAAGGAAGAAATAGTGTGCATATTGCGTAAATCGTATGAAATTAATTCAAGTGAATGAAAATAAATTTACTGGAGCATATTCATATTTAGAAAATATCTGTCAATTCACTCTTACTCGTAGTAACGTAGAATTTAATTACTTGTAAAATTTGTAGTGTAACATGAAATTTAATTAGTTGTAAAATTTACAATGTCGATTATAAAAGAGAATTTTCACTATTAATATTATCTTATAAGTATTATCCATAAACATCATTTCTGAGAGTATATAATTTTGTATAGGTGATGGAATATATTTAAATAATATGCAGTATAATTTTCTTTATAATATTACCTTCTCCCAGTCTCCACAGAAATTCCAGAATGTGAAGACATGTCTAACAAAACAATTTTCGCAAAAACATGTTTATATTTTACGCAAATATTTTTCAGTGAGAAAATTGTAGTTCAATTGAATTACCTTCTATCTCTCCTTCTTCCATCAACTATGAATATAATAATATTGAACGAATATTTTAATTTCCGAAAGATGTTCAATAACGGTTCAAATTTAAATAATTTTAAATTGTGTATAACCATCACATTTCATACGTCAAATCTTACATTTTGCTTTATAATATTGTAATTTTTCTTAACAAACTGGCAACCTTAAGGGGATCCGGAATGCCTTATCCTACTAATGTTATTTGGGTGACGGTTAAGGTATATTATATGAAAACCTGCATAACATAGTTAAAATTGTAACTTGAGGAAAGATGTGAATATAAACCCTAAAATAACAGTTTTTCAAATGGGCTAATAAATACAAGAATATACAATTTTTTTATCTCATTTTTACTCCTGAAAATATTATGACATATTACTGAATAAATAGCCCAATATTTACCTAATTTAAAATATTTATTTTAGCTTGTGCATTATATTTATAAAAATAAATTTTGCAAATTTGTTCTCTATCATAATGAGGTGATAAAATGATATTTTGCTATTAAAAAACATATTTTCGAGAAACTGACATCAAAAATACAACATAAAAAGACGACAGCACCATAACTTTCATAATCAGAATCCACCTCATTCCCTAAATCTAATTTCCTTTTGGCACCTGTGACTTGTGCACTTTCCTGCCGTGTTATAAAATTTACTTTTGTTCTGCACTTCTTAATCTTTCCTTGCCTATTCGTTGCATAGGCTACACAGAATTATAGAATGTGGCTCGTTTGCCGCTGTGTCCGACGCACTGTGCGCGGCTGCGTAACCATGCGTGCGTCGCCGCGCATAAATTCGCGTCTTGACGAGGCGGCGGCGGCGGCGGCGGCGGCTGCGTGGATGTCGAAAGGGGGTGTAACGAGCCAGGCAGACCGCGCGACGCACGCGCCACATATTCCAGCGGCGGCAGCGCCAACGTCGGTGCACTGGACGGCGGGTGAAGATAGCCACGAGGTGGAAACTGTACGCGACCCTCGCCTCACCTCTCAACAGAGGAGGTGAGAGAGGCATCAATGATGTTACTGCAGAGCCTATGGCCGCTAGGTCCTAGGGGTTGAGACCCGGCGGTGGAAGCATTTTTGACATAACTGCGGTCTGGGGTAGTCTTCTATCGGCCGGCTGCTCTGATCGGTAGTTTTCCGTGGTTTCTCGGATCAACATCAGGCAAATGCCGCATCAACATCAGGCAAGAAGTAACCTAAGCCGCCATCCTGAGGTTTTTCTGGGTTTACACAATCACTTAAGGCGTACGACGGGGTGGTCCCTAGATTTGTCCTCCCAGTCGTAAATGTACAGCTTTCCCCCCTCTCTGTCTCTCTTCTTTCTCTTCCGGATTTTACTCTTCATTTTCATTTGTTTCCTTTCTCTTATTTTTCCTTCTCATTCACTTTTCTCCGTAAATTGATGATGTTCGGCCCTAAGCCGCCAAATTTGATTCAGGTTCTCTGGATTTACTCAATCGCTTAAGACGTATGCCGGGATGGTCCCTAGATTTGTTCTCCCAGACGTAAATGTACAGCTTGTCCTCCCCTCTTAAAATGTTACTAATCTAAATGTATGTAAATTCAGTGGCTAGGCGGAAGAGCAGGCCCTATGGCCTGAGCCTCGCCATTAATAAAGACATTATTATTATTATTATTATTATTATTATTATTATTATTATTATTATTATTATTATTATTATTAACATATGTGCCCCAAACCGCATTATATTACTAGGCGGACCTGATTTCGATTAGTGCTCATTTGCGAATGAATTACGCAACCAAGTTCGTCAGCGAAGCGTATTTCTGAAAGTTATATCTCAGGAATATCTCAGTCGAAAACCGTTCCCTGTCGATCAGAGGCACTTGACAGTTGTTATATGCATACTTTCTACCAAGGTGCACTTTTCTCATCAAGTGGAGCTACACCACTTAATGCACATGAGGGCGCCAGCTTCCTGTGACCACGTGACAAGATACACAGAAGAAACACCTCTCAAAATGTACTAATAATAACACACAGCTCTCAAAAAGGAATTGCATGAGCAAAAAGTAATTTGAATTTAATATTACGTGTTTCATGTGCATTGTTTGGAGACAACGTTGGTGATTACAATACTTTCGTGGAGTTATTTTACCCTTGTCGTGTATAGTTGTTATTCATGTCGTGTATAATTGTTTTTTGTTTTTGTTGTTTTTTACTTTCTTGCACATAAGAAGAGAAAGTTATGTAATTCTGCGCAAAAAAATCTTATTACAGAGCCATGACAACGAAAAAGTGGATAAATCTAGTTGCTAAATTTGGCAAAGTTGCTAAAAGAAATTTTAAAATTTAGAAAAGGTTTTAACTACTTGGGAAGTATCTTTTGTATTTGAAGACGATGTCACAAACGAATAAAAAAGGTTTCAACGTATTTGTGGAACAATTCATACAACCCTGAAATATAAAACCAAAAAAAATAGACTTAAGTTCTATAAGACGACGGTACCAGTAGTGTTATATGAAAGCGAGATCAGGATTCTCTCGAGAAAAGAAATAAGAGGGAGAGTCGCAGAAATGAGATTTCTTAGAGCTGTAAAAGGGTGTACTCTTGATGATAAAATTGGGAGTGAAGAAATACGTAAAGAGGTAGGGATACTGAGTCTCGAGAATACATTTTTTTCTTAATGAAATGTGTTCATGAAAATCAGTTCTTTAAATAATTTCGTGTTTGATTTTTTTTCAACAAATGAGTATTTTTTGCAAAATTTTGTGTCAAACATATACAATTTTCATTTTCTTTAAAAAAATTTCTCTTAACAAGGGCAGAATATTTTTTTATTAAAATTGGGCCTTAGGTAGCATAAAAAACGGTAAAGAGAAATGGGTAGATCTCATGTTCGTTAAAATACCAGATTTTATGAAAATTTGAAAAAAATATTTCGGTGTCTTCCTACACCTGCAATTGTGAAGATACAATTGTTTTATTAATAAAATTTGTTGGAAAAGCAGCTTAAGGTGGTATTGAATTTATGTGTATTATTTATGTAATTTGACTACAAAATCGTCCGCTCCGAATTTATTGCGCTTCGTGAAGGTAACTTGAGCAGTGTTTGAAAGCTATTGCTATTTTTATAAAATAAAGACTGATGTATAGCAATAAATTTAACTTAGAACTAACAAATAGCTTTTTTACTTCAAGAAATTTTGATAGCTGATTATGTTATGTTTCATTCCTCAAAGGTAGAAATGGCTACCGTTCCTGGGTATCGAAATAGTAATTGTAAATAGAGAGCAGAGGAGGTGATTTGGTATTGACTGTTGCAAGTCATTCAAACGGCGATAATGCCACTTCAGACTTTAGTATTGCAAAGAGCACTCAACCTGCAAGTGATCTCTATAAGGTTTCTGTCTTAAAAAAGATCGCTTCAACCCGACTCCCAACCAACGGTTCCGTAGCATTCGCGATTCGCGGAGAAAAATGACGCTAGTTTCGGTGGCTGCCAAGTGTAGAATACGAAGCTCCGGCGGCGGCAGCCCACTTGGACTCCGGGCTGTGAAATGTGCGCATCGTGGTGAACAAGCAGTGCATCGGACAATGTATCACAGCAAAATAAATCTTGATAATATTACCAAGTGAACATAAACTCAGATATTGATATAGAATACTAACAGCATTACTATACGGCTCACTATCGAGTAATTTCGAATAAAAAATAAAGATTTTGTTAAAATAAATTCCTGTGTTCGGTTCCTCACTAAAGACCGACCAAGAATATATCCCGCTTATCTCCAATAATGTAACGTGAATTCAGTTTTGACGTGTCACTGTATTAGTAAAACAAGTTATGGAAAGATTCTCATGCAGAAAAAAATGTGTGATTTTCAAAATAAGTAAGGTATGTAATAGATTTTATTAACCTACTATTGAACACGCATATAAAACAACTGCATTAATGTATATGTATATATATATATATATATATATATATATATATATATATATATATATATATATATATATATATATATATATATATATATATATATATTGTGACATACCTGGTGGTGCCGGGTATCTTCACTGCAATATAACACTAAGAGAGGGTGTCTTTTACGTGAATGGGTCCTAGGATAAGTCGGTGCAACGTTGGGGAAGTTATTCATACATAGAAATACAATTATGACAAGATTTATTTTAAATCAAAGTTACTATTTACATAATCAGACACCGTTTTTATACTCCGCCTTGGTACCAAGATTAAGAGTAAAATACAACTTTCATACCTTCGGGGCCCCGTTTGAATACCTATGAGGTTCGTCGAGCCACTCGTGCCGACAGGGTTGTCGACCTCTGCTACTGCTGCGGGCCGTCGGCAGCAGATGGCGTGGTGATCATCCACGGCTGATGCTCCAACAATTCTTCCCCGAACAGGATCTTGATACCTCGGCTGCGCACCTTCCTCGAATCACTGTCCATTAGTGGGTTTAATTACACGACCCCCGCCTACTCCGTATACTGGTCACAGTTCTGTACCGCACGCTTTCAAGAATGTTCCCTCCGCACCAACTAATAAGAGCGACGTCAATTATTTTACCAACACTAATCTTTTACTATACTGATACTTCTAATGTTCTGTTTACATGTCCATTACTTTGCGATTCCTAATCACATAACTATGTCGCGTATTACATGCGTCCATTCACTAGCGGAGAGCCCTCGCTACACGTCCGCACTGGTCGCCGCTCTGCTAACGTCTCCCTATTCTCCTAACGAACTTTTCCTTGACCGGGAGCACGCCGGCCACGTCCTGCATCGACGGGCGGCACGGCTCGACTGTCCCTAACGGCCGCTTACACGTGCCGGCTACCCAGTTCCAACCGAAATTCACACGCTAGCCTCCCGGTGGCGGTGGCACCGTCGGCGGAGGCAGCGGTTGCTCGCCGGCCCCGGCGCGCCGCGCTCAGCGCGCGCACCACGCAGTTCAAAATAGCAATTGGTTTCTTACACTAATGATCTAATTAGTGTAATGAAACGCATATTATGGGTTTCAATATATATATATATATATATATATATATATATATATATATATATATATATATATATATATATGAAGCATAATTAGAACTTCAACGGCCGTACAATTAGAAATAACAAGGACTGACGGGTCTCCAGGATGAGCTTCGTTCCAATATGTCTAATACGGGAACGGGTGGAAAGTCGGTTCTCAAAGTGGCGGCGGCGGGGGAGGGGGTTGATAACGCGGCGGCAGCTGTGAGAGCGAAGCGAAGGCGGCAGCGGCGGCCGCGGGCGACGTGACTTGTAACGAGGGCGACAGCGCCGCGTTGTTAGCGTATGCCCGCCGCCCCCGCCGCGTGCGTCGCCCGGAGGCCTGTTGTGACGTCATTATCATGCCGTCCGCTCGGGCTGCGGCGCCGCCCGCCCTTGATAAGGTAGACGGCGAAGGAGCGGCGGCCCTCCCGACGGGCGATGCGCGCGGAGCGATAGCAGTTTCGGCGGCCGGCGCGGAGGAGGCGAAGGCGGACGCGGGTGGGGGGGGGAGACGGAGGAGAAAGCAAAGCAGAAGGTGGAGGCGATGGAGGACAAGGATACAAAGGCAGAGGGGAAGGCGGTGATGATGGTGGAGGCGAAGGCGGAGGGAACGGCGGAAGTGGTGGTGAAGGCGAAGGCAGAGGGAAAGGCGGAGGCGGAGATGGAAACGAAGGCGAAGGCAGAGAGAAAGATGGTGGTGATAGAGGTGAAGGCAGAACAAAAGGCGGAGGTGGGGAGGCGAAGGCGAAGGAAGAGGGGAAGGCGGTGCTGATGGTGGAGGCGAAGGCAGAGGGAACGGCGGAAGGGTTGGTGAAGGCGAAGGTAGAGGGGAAAGCGGAGGCGGTGCTTGAAACGAAGTCGAAGGTAGGTAAGGAAGATGGTGGTAATGATGGGAGAGGAGGCAGAACAAAAGACGTAGGTGATGGTGGTGGACGCGAAGGCGAAGGCGGACGAGAAAGCGGTGAAGACGGTGCAGGCGAGGGCAGGGGGGAAGGTGGGAAAGATGGTGGAGACGAAGGCAGAGGGAAGGCGGTGATGATGGTGAAGGCGAACGCAAAGGGGAAGACGGTGAAGATGATGGAAGGCGAGAGAAGAGAAGGTGGTGATGATGGTGGAGGCGAAGGCAGAGGGGAAGGCTGTCATAATAGTGAAGGTGAAGTCAGAAGCGAATGCGAAGGCAGAGATGAAGGCGATGGTGATGGTAAAGGTGGAGGAGGTGGTGGAGGCACGTCAGAAGCGGTGGGGAAGGTGGTCATAATGGGGGAGGGGAAGTCAGAAGCGAAGACGAAGGCAAAGGGGAAGGCGGAGGTGGTGGTGGTGGTGACGTAGGTGGTGGTGGTGGTGGTGACGGAGGTGGTGGTGTAGTCAAAGGCGAAAGCAGAGAAGAAGCCAGAGGTCATTGTGGAGCAAAGGCAGAGGGGATGGCAGAAGCAGGGCGTGGAGCGTGGTTATCTTGGAGGGTGGTGGATCGCCAGATGAGTACGTGAGGTAATAAGGGGATTGTCAGGAGCGTCCATAGATGACGCCTGATTAATTCTGCGAAGACAGTAGTGGTCCTTCTCTCAGCTGCACAAAAGAGGGAGAACGAAGTCACAGAGGGGAAATAATAGAAAATTGTAGATGAGTGGTAAGGTGTCTGTGAGGAGATGCACAAGCAGAATGAAAAATATTTGGATGAATAAAGTCACACTAATTTGGAAATGAAATGCGTTAAAAAAGTGAGACGAAATATCAAAGTGAATAACACTAGGCGATAAAAAGCGAAATAGTAGGAGAAAGTTTTCTAGAGGCAGCGTGAACGTGGCTTTTTAATCAAAGGTGATAGAGCTCCCTGCTTTTGACAGGTGGAAAGAGGAGACCAAACAGAAACCACCCATGACCCCATTGCATGCAGCTTTACTACGTAGTGTCAACGTTTATATATGCTTGCTACCTTACGCAACGTTAAATATTTTACACAAGTATAGACAAGTATATCCTTCGAAGAGAGTTAATTAATTTATAAAAACACCCGAGGAATTTTAGTATATCAGGATACCAGGACAAATTGATGCTTCGAGACTTAATTTAGAAACAGAAGTTATTGAAATATAATTGTAATATAGTGGAGAAGGCAATAAAATCATTACAAATAAACTATTTGCTCTACTAAGAAACAATTTCTAAAATCATCTAACTCCCCAGCAATTATCAGTTTGTATACGTGAAAATGTTTTATTAATACATTGAGTACATAGAAAACACTTTTATATTAAAATACTTAAATACGAGTTATGTTAGAAGATTTACTTCTTTTAATAAAAAAAATAATTATTTCTTATTCTGAAAATATTTCTTGATAGTGATGACGCGTTATTTAAAAAAATCAATAATTTTACTAAATTTCAGAACAATTTTAAGAATACTATATTTCCTTACAGAACATTAATCTCAGCAATACGAGTGCATAGATAGAAGTATAGAAGTACAGATGTTTCATGCAAACATGCTTCAGCACTTTGTGCAAGTCTGCCTGAGATATTCATAACTTATCCTTCTCTTGTTTGGTATTTGCTTCATATTTACATTCGTACCAACGTCCTCGAGTCGAAAATGATATGAAAACCGTGTTCTACGAAGGTATAATTTAAAAAATTCACGAATATTCTGTCATAGTTGTAGAAATCTAAAAGTCAAGCACTCTCAACACATACATTAATTATCAATAGTGTTAATTCTCAATAGCACATAAAGCAAGTACCTGAACGCAATATCAAGGTGGTAGGCTTCTTGAACCCCTCTTTGAATTTCTAGGGTTAACCCTCTCAAAACTGTTTTCATACGTGCTTTGGGTTGGCATGCGGCCCGGAAAGCCTAATGGTATTGGATTGGATGTTGCCTGTAATTTTGAATCTCTGGTAACTCCTTTTGACGTAAGAAATCTAATTCAAACCTACTCGAAGTGTGAATTTTGTAAAGAAAGGGTAACTTGATTTGTTAATGAAATAAATTCGCGCACTTGAAAAACTATTTATTTGACTAGGTTTACAATGTTTGATATTTCCTGACCTAAATCACGTATCTTTTAAATTATAACTTATGATTAGTACAAAAATATATAACAATAATTTAATGATATCACAACGATAATTTACACTGAATTGAAAGATTTAGAATGAATAAAAGTTTTCTAGTTGCTGTAGATAAATATTCTTTGCTAGTGTTGCTCCTTTCGAATTGATAATTTTTACTTGCTTGTAGTTTTGCTTCGCAGCTTGTAAAAGTAGTAAAGAATGTACAGTACATTTTATGATGTCATATCCTAAATGACACACTAGCTTCTGAATTTAGAGTTGTAGAGTTGGTGATGATATTAGTGGATATATGTCCACTTGCCGTAAATCACACACACACACACACACACACACACACTAAATACGTTTTTATACTTATTTAGTTTATAACGTATTTATTTGCATTAAATTGTACCCTACCATATATTAGAGAACCGAGCGTCAATGTAACACATAACGCTGCCAGGGGCGCACCGATTGAGTAGAATGCAACTGAGAAATGTAAAAGCGCTTGCAGCGTGGCTTTCTAACGACTTGCCACGACATGAAAAGAAGCAACAGTGCTGTGGTGAAATTAGTTGGAAGTTGTTGAAGACGCCGCCACCGTTGCAAAATTTATCTCAACTACACTGCAAGACAAAGCGTTGCCGCTTGCGTCGTCAGTTTGTTTTGTTCTGTTGTCATATTATCTGCCTAGCTAATGTTTTGTTTTGTAACAATACGCAACCTTCAAAACTTAACGTGTCTCAACTGTACTCTAAGTGGACTAGTGAATTCGGAAACGAATATTTCTATTTAAATGATTACCATAATTCAGTCAGAATTATAAAAAAATTATAAAGTAGAAATTAAAACTGTTGGTTTGAACTTTAATGTATAAATTTCTCATCAAATTCTACAATGTTTCCTAGTTGTTCGAAAAATCCCTTGTGAAATACTAGCAGTTTTCAAATTCTAGCATATCAATCATGCAACTTGTGGGAATAATAACAAGTAATCTTGTCTCTACAATTAGATTTTTAATATTATTTTGGTAAAATCTTACAGACACTTTTCACGATCCACGTGAAATTGATATTCACAGGCTTACAGGACCATGGCATTAATTTAAATACCTATCATTATATATAGATAACATTGTAATATAGCACTTACAAATAAAGCTAATAAAAATATCAAATAAATATACATATCGAGAGAAGACACATGAGTACATCTAACCCGCTCGCTATAAGATATTGCTCTGAGATTCTTCCCTTTCCCGCTTCGCAGTCACGGCGCTTATAAGCCGCGTCGTCGTCGCCGTCTTTAGGGGTTCTGGCGGGGCGGGGCGTCAGGGATGGCCGTGGGTGGAGCGCGGGCGGCGCGCGGGCGAGGACGCGGGCGACGAGCGCGCGGGGGCGGAGCCCGGGCGCAGCAGGGAGCCGCGGCGGCCGCTCCGCGCGCTGCGCTGGAAAGCCGCCCCGGCCCCCACCACCGTCTCCGCCGGCGCCGCCGCCAGCACGCACTCGGCCGACGTCGCCGCCTCCAGCACCTCCTCCTCCTCGTTGGGGATGTGCTGCAGCGACAGCATCGCCACCTGCCGCCGGACGAGGGCCATACGCAACGCAAAGGACATAATTTTGCCTGTCTAAATAGTACTCGCGCAACTTTTCTTCAACGATGGATTGAAGAACTACGGGTAGAGTGGGGGTATTAGTTATGAAATCGGCATCTAGATTTGATGCAGCAATGCCAATCTCTGAAGAATCAGTCATGCCTTCGCAACGTTCTCAATAATTTGCGATCTAACTTTCTCAGGAGTTCGAGGTATCTCCTATTATATATATTTACCTGCTTTGGTAATTTCTTTAGATTTTTGAAGACAATAACGGATAGAAGTTCTTGCCTTCAAAAGAAAATTGCCTCTATTTCGCCCCAGTGAAGATGTGTTTGGAATGTTGTCATCAGTGCTCGCTGCGAGCTTTTACCTTCAACTGTTTATCGTGCCAGAGAGGGGAAGCAAGATCATCGTTCAAGAAAAGTTGCGCGAGTAATGGTTATGTATGCACCAAGGCGTTATAAAGGTTCTAATGATCGAGCGGCGACAAAATTCACGAAGGTCTTGGGCCCGAGCTAACGACGATGTTATATACACAATTTTATTTTTTATCCTCTTTGGTTGGGTATAGTCAAATATTATGCCATTACTCGTATAATCAGTTTTGTAATGAAGTACTTTTCTGCCCTAGTGCGGTAATGTACTTCATTATCACGTTAGAGCGGTAAAGTAATGGCGTATTTTGCCACTTCTTTTGATTTGTGCTCAATATTTTGGTCTTCTTTGTCTTGTATCTTTCACTTTCCCTATTTAAAAAGGCTAATGACAGAGTAAACTTACTGATATCAATATTTTCATTAAGGGATATTGCGCTCCTTGTCATAGAATAGTGGGTCCAAAGACTACTCGGTTTCTTCTCTGACTTATTAGAAAAGTAGACAATCAAAACTTTTTCCGATATAGAATGGACGTTGGTTTTTTTAATCCAATCATTAAAACTTAAAAACTCACGCTTATTCCCTTTTTGATTTTTTGAATAATAATGATTCTATAGCATTTGCTGCTATTTCAATTTTCAGAACTACACTATATATACTCCTCTCGAAAAGTATATAGCAAGTGTGTTTCAACTGTTCTCCTTGTCGGGTGTCGCCACTTATAGGAGAAAAATGTGAATACTAAATAAATGCGTGTGACGAAATTTCATTTTAAATCTAAAAAACTTTTGCAAAATGGATAAAATGTCGTACAATATCGTTGAACTGTATAAAACGTTGTACAATTCGGCCTAACGGCGTCATTTGGTAATTTTCCAATGTCGTTTTGTAATTAGATGCTTTACAACACTTACACGTTAAAAAACAATTAGCTAGAGTCATTGATTCAGATTTATTTATTTACTAATTAACTAGATGTTAACTTCACTCTTCTCTATCCTGTCTCTGTTCCCATATATAAGTGTTGAGTGATCTCTTATCCACATAATATGTGGATATTCCTTGTTATGGATCTCCATTCCATATTATGGATGTCCATATTATGGACCTCTGCACTGATCTACGGAATCTTTGACAAGGAGATTCGGTATACGGATTACACACTGTAACCCCCGAAGGCATTCCCCAAAGGAACCATGCAGCTCTTTGTGGAATAGCGGAATAATCTGTTTTCAAAACTAACATATTTCTTCGTGGTTGGTTTTTCGTTCTCTTTTAGTTCTTGTTGAAACACCTTTATTACTTCAGTAATTGCAAATATGTGCTCTTGGAATTAAACACTTCAATGGGGAGGATATAAACGACAGATTCTAGCATACTTTTGTCTCTATGTTTAGAATAGTAGTTACTATTTAATATTCTATGACTTATATTATTAGAAACTTTTGATAATATCAAATAATACGTTCGTCTTTATCATTATGGGATGTTTACAAAACAAACGAAAACCGTCGTCATGGAAATTTCGGTGTCCTTTTACATTCAGACTTGAACATAATTAGTTTGAAATTTTATTTCGGTAAATTTCAATGCAGTAAACATTTATACGATCAGAGAAACTTAGTAAATGTTGAACTAGTAGAAACTAGGAGGGGGGTGTTTTTCCACCTTGCGGAAAAAACCGCAATGATAAAAGGTATAGGAGTATAAGTATAGGAAATGATAAAAAAGATTATGCCGTTGCCAGTCTATCAAAAATTGAAAATATTTAATCACAAATACACATAAAATTATTGCAATACACTTCCAAAAACATGTACTATACTTCTTTAAGATATAAAATTTCCTTTCAAATGAATATCAATTTATTGTGGAGTTTTCTGTTGAACCACGATTGTTGTTCCGCGGATATCAGAATTGCATTACAATGCGACAATTAATAAAAAACACTCGACTTGTTCCTCACTATCTGACCTAGATAAAGAGATGTGGCATCCTTCTGCTACATTTTGGGAAGTTTGATTCCTCCACCCAAAGTATGTGAAAAGAATGAACAGAGACACGCAAAATAATACTTGTATGTGAAATTAAATTTTAGTATTATCCATTTGATATAAATTTTGTATCAAGTAAAGATAAAACAAGCACAATGAAGATTATCACAGCTTCCAATGTTGTACAAGTAAATAGATTTCGAGAACATCTTTTTCCTCTTATACCGCTGTGGGGAGGAAGGGTGAAACGTCGGGTTTCCAACTAAAAGCACTAGAACGGGTTAGCTTCGGACGTGTTTAAATTGTTTGAATGAAATATGTGGCAAAATGTATGATAAGCAGTTCAACACTGTGTTTAACATTTCTAATCTGTTACATTTTGTGTGAGCAGCCCCGCGACAGTATGTTGTCTCTACATTTGCTAGTCATATGTGAGTGGTAGAGATGTAGCATGTCAGCAACTTTTGATAGTTTTTATTTCTCGTTCTCAGCCCTCAATGTCAATTTATCGCGTAATTTCGCTAGAAGAAAGGGAGTGAATTATTTTTTCATGAACGAACTATTACCTTCTTTCCGCTCGTTAGGCAGGCACACAACAGTCGGGTGTCGTTGAATTTCCAAAGCCCGGAGAATTCGATTTTAGAAAGATCGATTCATTCTCTCAATCGTTCATGTGGTTTGCCTGTCCAGTAAATTATTCAGCCAATACTCACTCAATAAATTACTACAGTGATGATTTTATAATTTTTTTATCTCTTTTATTTATTCATACACACGTATTGTTCATTCATGACTAATTTGGTTTTCGTTTACTCAGTCCTAAACTTACTTTTACTCTCTTTTTTTCCCTTACTAATTCAGTGAGGCACAGAAAACCTACAAAATATTTTTTATATGGAAATAGAGAATTTCAAAATAAAATTTTCAAATTAAAGTTGCGTCAATAGTTAGTTATACAATACATTTCAAATTTTCGACCCATTTAATAACAAATGATCCAAAACATTTCAACCTCAGAGCACGTGGATAAACGACGTCTATTATTCATAAATAGAAGTGAAACTAAAAAAAATAAAAATAAAGAATGTACAGACTCTCAATTTGATTTATTACTACCATTGCCCATATTAAATTTCATCGTGTTCAAACAAACAAGCCATATTCCCTCATTGCCGCGTCATTGAAATGCCCCTCTTCCCTCCAACATTGCCCCTCCGGGGTTAGTTACTAAAATTTCAACTCCAATGTTTTGACATCTTTTTTCTAAATCAAATCAGTAAACGTTGGTTTATTTTCTTCCAAACTTTTGTACCGCATTTTGCTTTTATTAGCGTAAATCCACCCTTATTAACGCAACGTATAATGAACGTAATTATTTTAACAAATTTATTTTCGATATATGCATTTTATACTTTAATACACAAGATTTTTTATTTCCACTCTCCATCCTTGATGGTTAGACCACTTCCACCATTAATAGAGATAGTTGAGTTGCCATTCTACGCGTATCTGTTACCCGGTGAGGAACTGATCATACATTCGCGCATCCATCCCTAAAATTCTAGGAACTGTCTGTAAAAAGTGGTTTACTTTACATTTTTCTAACTAAAGTGCGTTTGAAAGGACTTACAGAGGTGATCAATATCCCCTTTGATTCCTCTCGATCAGAGTCGACTTAATTTGAACTTTTTTACTCTACCTAGGTATTGCGAAAGCTTTTTTTACTTTAAAATTACATAATTTCTCAGAAATACTTTATTTTTGAGATATTGGAAAAGGGAAAAGGATTCGGAGAAAATGGGATCAGCACCAATTTTTTTACCGTACTTTGATACAAACCATAAGACAATTTTAAGAAACACATTGAAATTATTGTGTACAAAATGATTTTTTTAATTATCAAACTTTTATTATCTTCAAAAAGAAATCACCCACAAATTGTTCGTTTTTCCCAAAAACAATACATTAACGTTTTTAAATCTTTAAGTCTTTAGATCTGATTTTATTTAAGGCAAAAATCTCTATTTGTAATATAATAATATTGTATTTTTACCACTTGAATTGTTTGCGTTTTCCGAAAAGGCAGAGAGTGTGCCACAAATAGAACCAGCACCAGTTTTGCCGTTCTTTGATGTATTAGAGAAGAAAGTTTGGAGACAGAATTTAGAGCCGTTTTGGAGAAAATAAAGAATTTAAAAATTGCCTATATTTCAAGCATTTCATTTGCAAAATTGCCTACATTTCATTTTTAATATTGAATTATTTCTATCTTCAATATTGTAATTATAGGAAAGTCACCGAAAACATTTTGAACTGCGGTAATTCTCTAAAATTCAGAGATTTGAAAATTAGACTTGCACCATTTTTAAACCATTCTTTACGCCGAGGACACAGCTTAATCCAAAAATGTGAAGACATTTTGAGAAAAGTATTTTTTAAATGTTGAAAATTTGTGCAAAATATCTTCAAAAATTACAATATTTGTTTCAAACTCAGATGGCTTTGAGTTTTTTTAACATTTAGACGAAGTCGTATTTCCCATGTATCTCCGAAACTATTAGATTGAAAAGATTGTGGTTAGTTCCATTCAATTTCTCGTATCGTGGTCTACTTATATACCAATTTTTAATACAATAAGCCGAAATTAAATTTTTCCGCATTTTGGCACGTAATGGCGGGGTATTTTGAACTTTCGCATTTAGACGAATTCCAATTTTCTATGTATCTCCGAAACTATTAGATTCAGAAGACTGTGGTTAGTTCCATTCAATTTCTCGTATCTTGGTCTACCTATATACCAATTTTTAATACAATAAGCCGAAATTAAATTTTTACTCAACTTGGCACGTAATGGCGGGGTATTTTCAACTTTCGCATTTACACGAAGTCGTATTTCCCATGTATCTCCGAAAGTATTAAATTGAGCGGACTGTGGTTATCTCCATTCAATTTCTCGTATCTTGGTGTACTTATATACCAATTTTTAATCCAATAAGCCGAAATTAAATATTTCCGTATTTTGGCATGTAATGGGGGGGGTATTTTGAGCTTTCGCATTTAGACGAAGTCATGTTTCTCATGTATTTCCGAAACTATTAGATTGAGCGGATTGTGGTTAGTTCCATTCTGTTTCTCGTATGTTGGTCTACTTATATACAAATTTTAATACAATAAGCCGAAGTTAAATTTTTCCTCATTTTGGCACGTAATGGGAGTGTATTTTGAACCTTCGCATTTAGGCGAAGTCGCATTTCCCATGTATCTCCGACATATTTGATATAGAAGATTGTGGTTAGTACCATTCAATTTCTCGTATCTTGGTCTACTTATATACCAATTTTTAATACAATAAGCCGAAATTAAATTTTTCCGCATTTTGGCACGTAATGGAAGAAGAGTATTTTGAACTTTCGCATTTAGACGAAATCGTATTTTCCATGTATCTCCGAAACTATTAGATTGAGAAGACTGTGGTTAGTTCCATTCAATTTCTCGTATCTTGGTCTACTTATATACCAATTTTTAATACTATAAGCCGAAATTAAATTTTTTCGCATTTTGGCACGTAATGGGAGGGTATTTTGAACTTTCGCATTCAAGGAATATCCGTTTTGGATAAAATCGGCTGAACGTTTAGGGCTTAGCGTTGATCACGGGCGGCGAGGGAGAGAAAGAGAGAGAGAGAGAGAGAGAGAGAGAGGGAGAGAGAGGGAGAGAGAGGGAGAGAAATGGAGAGAGGGAGAGAGATAGTAAGTGAGAGAAGAGAGAGAGAGACATACAGACAGACAGAAAGAGAGAGAGGCAGTCATTTTTCTGTCTAATGTTACCATAAAAGAACTCACAAACCATGGATTCTGACTACAAAACGACTTTCATTTGCCTTAATAAATACGGCAAGATAATTCAAAAAGATGTTTTTCTGAGGTCGGAATGTTATTTTCCTGAGGTCAGAGACGACTTGAAAATACAAACCTTTTGCCATCTTCATGACGGTGCCCCGAATCTGGCTATTTAAGACCAGGCTGAATATTTTGTTTTCTTTAAATTAGTGGCTACTCTAGAAATATGTCAAGTATGTGTGAGATAATCTGTTTTTCTTATTGAAGACTCCGCTGAAGTACATGATCACATCCTAATTTTTTTAAGAAATCGTCCATTCTTCAGATATGAAAAATCGAAGAAGTCGAATTGAATCTATAAATATCGTGTTAACGAATGAAATCTTTCAAATACGTACTGACCGCTAAGATGGAAAACCTTAGCTAGATTTTTTCAGAGAATTTAAAGAAGTAGAAGTTCCGATAGTTGTTTCATTTGAAAATAAGGAGCAGATCATTGATGTTTCAATATTACGATCTTCTGTATTCGTCTCTGCTATTAGTCTGCTTATAATTATTATTTTAAATACTATTTTTATATCTACATAGTTATCTAACCCAACCACAATAATCTTCGTTCGGCATTTTAGTGCAAAAAAAAAGGTTCCTGAGCAAGGTGTGACGACACCACGCCAAAAACACGGCGACGTCATAATTTATAGTTACCTCAAAAAACGACATCCTTGACACACGCTTAGCAATATTAAATTCCCTTATTTTGACCCGATCGTCCATAGAGGGCGGCAAGGCTTTGCGCTCACCTGCTCTGGTAGTGGCGACGGCCCACCTACCCGTTGACTTACGGGGTTATCCCCACCACGTATCTCCCACCAGCCGAGACAAGCTCTCAACTCCCGACAGGACTCCGGACGTTCACGTAAGTATAAGGGTACGTAAAGGTGACGATAGTATAAGGAAGAAAAAGGTCAGATCGGACTTGGTCCGTGGCCAATTTGTTAGGGTACTGCTGTGGGATTCAGCTGGTGTTGATTGATCTGTATAAGATGATGTACTAAATATTTTATAATACATTACCCTTAAATTAGTGGCAGCTCTAGGAAGTTGGTAAATGTGTGTTTTTAATACGCCGTGCGCAAAACGTGGTTTCTTGTGCTTGTTTTCCGTGTGCGAAACAGCTAAATTTTTCACACGCCGTGCGCGAAACATCGTGATGCGTGTACAAAACATCGCCTAGCGTGTGCGAAACACCTGTACTGATATTTAATGATATCTTTGCTTATTATTTACAAACTATACTGTCTGTAATCCATTTACTTTTGTACAAGTAAGGCATTCCTAATTATTTGATATTTAATTTACATTAATTTACTTGACACATCGCGTTTCGCTCACGAGGTGTTAAAAAATGCACACGCAACACGGGCGCGAGGTGATACCCGATTGGTCGTCCTCGCTACGCTCGGACCCGTACGCGAATCATCCGTTTCGTTCCGTCTCCGTCGCGGGCCGTGGCCCGCGCGCTCACCTGCTCCGCGGTGGTGGCGATGGCCCACACGGCGCGCGCCGCCGCCACCACCGTCATCTCGTGCTGCTGCTGCGCCGCGTCCAGCGCGCCGCCGCCCACGCCCGCGCCCGCCGACGCCGCCCCCAGCGCCCCCACCGCTGCCGGGCTGCTCGCCGACGAGCCAATCTGCGTCTCTGCGCCAGCCCACCACACCTCCCATCACTATTCATGTTTTTTTTTTCTTTTCAATTTTATCCGATCCGATCCGGGTAGCCGAAATCACTAAGGCCACGGGGGACTCGGACCGAAGGATCGTGGTGGGTGTGTCCTCCACGGGGGGGGGGGGGTCCATCCGGCCTCGGACATGGATGCGTGTGTTTCGTAATTCTCCCGCCCCCGTTTAGATCCGACCCCTTAGAAACGGGAAAAAAGGCAATGATGAAAAAAATCAGATTGTACTAAACACAATTTCATGTATTAAAATTCAGAAAATACTGCAGGAAGCAATGTCTGTGAGAAGTCCTCATAGATGTTTCATTCTATAAATAGAACTCAAAAAATAAATATTTTCAGGAAACAGTTTTCTGTTAAGCAACTTGATATTTGAACGTCCTAAGATAAGGGAGTTACGTTATTTACTGTTATTACCTCCGAGATCCGCCAGATTTTGAAATACGGGTTTTTGCACATTCTTTTGCTGCGCGTTCTATTTCTCTATCTGGGAACCACAACTCAAATCCTGAGACAGCGTCATCGCTAAATTTCTTATGGAGTTAGTGAAGGAAAACAAACCACTGGGCGTTCACCATTGGTCTAAAGAATTAATTATGTATTACTTGAATATTGGCTTTGGAGACGTTATAGCATGTGAGCGCAGACGTCCTCTGCCGGACTCGGTAACTACTTGGCTGCCCGGGAGACGCCGCGTCACAACGGCCAACGTTTCGGCCGCCATTCTACGACCTTCCTCAGAATAAAATACCCGAGGCATTGCGCTCTGAAGAAGGTCGCAAAATGGCGGCTGGTCGAAACTTTGGCACCTGTGTCTACGGCACGGAGTCTCCCGGACAGCGAAATACACTATGTGATTAAAAGTATCCGGGCACGTCCAAAATGATGTTATGGTGTGGTCGTGTTTTCATGCTAGTGAGAGCTACTTGGCTCCCGTTTACAGACAATTTACATGTTATTCACTAGAAGATCACAAACAAGATTTCTTCTCGCACAGTTTTTCATGGAGGAGGCTTGCATCCCTTGTGCGGCGCTATCACGGCACAGGCCTACGTTGATGTTTTAAACACCTTCTTGCTTCCCACAGCTGAAGAATTGCGAATGGCGATTGCATCTTTCAACATGATCGAGCACCTGTTCATACTGCACTGCCTGTGGCGGAGTGGTTACACGACGATAACATCCCAGAACCGGACAGAGACAGCTGCTCAGCGACATGACTTTAATATTATCGAACACCTTTGGGATGTTTTGAAACACAGACTTCGTGTGAAGCCTCACCTACCTACAACAATACCTCTCATCAGTGTCCGTGAATAATGGGCTGCCATTTCCCAAGAAACCTTCCAGCACCTGATTGACAGTATGCCTGCGAGAGTGGAAGCTATCATCTAAGCTACAGGTGGGCCAACACCCTCTCGAATACCAGCATTTTCGATGGAGGGCGCCACGAACTGGTCACTCATTACCAGCCACGTGTCCGGACACTTTTGATCACGTAGTGTATCTAATAGCCTTAATACAATTGCGCAGCCATAGAGTAGTGGTAATCTGAGGAACCGAGTGGCGCGGGGCTACTTGTGTGAACTGACCGTGCGCTGTGGCGAGTCCTGTGGCGAGGCCTGTGGCGAGGCCTGTGACAAGTCCTGTGGCGAGTCCTGTGGCGAGGCCTGTGGCGGGGCCTGCGGCGTTCGCCTCGTGCTGCGAGGGGGCCTGCCTGTTGGAGCGCGAGGGGGCGAGCCGAAGCGGGGCCGCGTCCGTCAGCGCACTCGCCACCAGCAGCGCCTGCCCCGCGCGTGCCGCCTCCTCCGCCCCCGCGCGCCCCGCGCACGCGCCCGCCGCTGCCACACACACACACACACACACACACACACACACACACACGATAGTTAAGCTTCCAGTGCCAGAAATCAAGTTTTTTAAAAGTGTTTTATTAAAATAAGTCGTGCAGAATTGCATACTTGTTGAAACATGAACGCGAGCATTAAGTCTCCAGTGCCAGAAATCAGGTTTTTTAAAGGTGTTTTATTAAAATAAGTCGTGCAGAATTGCATACTTGTTGAAACATGAACGCGAGCATTAAGTCTCCAGTGCCAGAAATCAAGTTTTTTAAAAGTGTTTCATTACCAAAAGTCGTACAGCAGTTGTCTACTTCTTGAAACATGAACGCGAGCATTAAGTTCCCAGTGCCAGAAATCAAGTTTTTTAAAAGGGTTTTATTAAATAAGTCGTGCAGCAGTTGCATACTTGTTGAAACATGAACGCGAGCATTAAGTTTCCAGTGCCAGATAACAAGTTTTTTAAAAGTGTTTTATTAAAATAGGTCGTACAGCAGTTGTATACTTGTTGAAACATGAACGCGAGAATTAAGTTTTCAGTGCCAGATAACAAGATTCTTAAAAGTGTTTTATTAAAATAAGTCGTACAGCAGTTGTATACTTGTTGAATCATGAACGCGAGAATTAAGTTTTCAGTGCCAGATAACAAGATTCTTAAAAGTGTTTTATTAAAATAAGTCGTACAGCAGTTGTATACTTGTTGAATGAACTGAATTTGCCTTATTTTACGTGGCGAGACTCGGGCCACCAGGCCCGCTCTTCCGTCTGAACACGCAAAATTCGGTACGCGCCTGTCACCAACTAGCAGAGGAAGGAGGTATTTCTTGGGCGAGAAACAGGCGATTTTGAATTTAGCTCAGAGGCGTCATTTAGGCTTGATGATCTTTTATATGCAGTAAATATACTAACATGGGACAGCCGGCTTTACTTTCCCTCCGAAGGAAGGCGTGCGAAAAATTTTTTTGCCCTTAAAAATCCACGACTTTGATCGGATTTGAACCCGCGAACTTGGGTATAACAGAACGTGAGACTTAAGTTTTCCGTGCCTGTAATAAAGTTTTTTAATCAGCCACAAATGAAATGCCAGAAATCATGGTTTTTAAGAGTGTTTTATTTAAATAAGTCGTGCAGAGTGGCATACTTATTGAAACATGAACGCAAGAATTAAGTTTCCAGGGCCAGAAATCAACTTTTTTAAAAGTGTTTTATTAAAATATGTTGTACAGCAGTTGCATACTTGTTTTGAACATGAACGCGAGAATTAAGTTTTCAATGCTAGGAATCAAGCTTTTAACAAGTATTTTATTACAATAAGTCGTACAGCAGCTCTACACTTGTTGAACGGTTACTCTGACATCGAGGAGCGTGAGCAGAGTCTGAAGGAACAATGCTAGTAAAAAATTCTTGGCTATTCAGGAGACGTCGTTGGCTGAGAGACGAAGTTCGTCACTGCTCTGAGGAAGCCTGCGACATGTCAGGCAGAAACGTCGGCCTCTCAGCCAACGACGCGGCATCACCCGGACACTACCCTGAGGAAGCCCGCGATATGCCAGGCGAAACGTCGGCTTCTCAATCAACGACGCGGCATCACCCGGACACTACCCTGAGGAAGCCTACGACATGTCAGGTGAAACGTCGGCTTCTCAGTCAACGACGCTGTGTCACCCGGACACTACCCTGATGAAGCCTGCGATATGCCAGGCGAAACGTCGACCTCCCAGTCAACGATGCGGCATCACCCGGACACTACCCTGAGGAAGCCTGCAATATGCCAGGCGAAACGTCGGCTTCTAAGTCAACGACGTGGCATCACCCGGACACTACCCTGAGGAAGCCTACGACATGTGAGGTGAAATGTCGGCTTCTCAGTCAACGACGCGGCGTCACCCGGACACTACCCTGAGGAAGCCTGCGATATGCCAGGCGAAACGTCGACCTCCCAGTCAACGACGCGGCATCACCCGGACACTACCCTGAGGAAGCCTGCGACATGTCAGGCGGAAACGTCGGCCTCTCGGCCAACGACGCGGCATCACCCGGACACTACCCTGAGAAAGCCTGCGACATGTCAGGCAAAACGTCGACCTCTCAGTCAACGACGCGGCATCATCCGGACACTACCCTGAGGAAGCCTGCAATATGCCAGGCGAAACGTCGGCTTCTAAGTCAACGACGTGGCATCACCCGGACACTACCCTGAGGAAGCCTACGACATGTCAGGTGAAACGTCGGCTTCTCAGTCAACGACGCGGCGTTACCCGGACACTACCCTGAGGAAGCCTGCGATATGCCAGGCGAAACGTCGACCTCTCAGTCAACGACGCGGCATCACCCGGACACTACCCTGAGGAAGCCTACGACATGTCATGTGAAACGTCGGCTTCTCAGTCAACGACGCGGCGTCACCCGGACACTACCCTGAGGAAGCCTACGACATGTCAGGTAAAACGTCGGCCTCTCAGCCAACGACGCGGCGTCTCCCAGATAGCCAAGAATTTATGGAATCGAGCCGCGGAAGCTTACGTGTGCAATGCTAGTGAGAGCTATTGGACTCCCGTTTATATACAATTTACATGAAAGTCACTAAAAGATCACAAACAAGATTTCTCCAAGATTCTAATAGACATCCTGGTACGCATTGGTTACTGTTAGGCAAGGGGATATAGCTCGCGCGACACCCCGCATCAACACAAGCTGGCATTCGTGTGGCTCAACGCTTTTAGTAATACCATCTTCATAAACAGAATGAAGAAAATATTTGTTATATATGCACCAAGGGCGTTATAAGAATTCTAATGATCGAGGGCTTTATTACAAATCATTACAACTAGTTAATCTCCGCGGTATATACATTATTTTATTTTTAACCCGATTTTAGTGATTCAGATTGACCTATTTACTAATTAACTAGTTGTTAACTTGACTCGGTTTGTCTTTTCATATTTTTTATATATCCTAGCACTTTCAGTACTGCGGCTTTAACCTGATTAGGGTTAGAGGATTTTCAAAATCCTGGCCTTTCTGCCGCTTTTCCCATTTCTCCCCACTATCATGGCCCTCTGTACAAAGAATGTAAGGATTTTCTCATTTGGTCGTATGTCTAGAAGTGGGGTGAAGATGTCGTGGCAAGCGTCATGTTTCAACAGGATACTTTTTACCCAATATTTATTGTTAATAAAGACAGTAAATATTGGTATTCATTTGGAAAGAAGGCTAAGTGAATCTTAGGACCGCCATGAATAGGCCATTCCCGGATACAAATCCCCAGCGGCGGAGATTTGATCCCGGGTCACTCAAGTTATCAAGCGTGTGACCTAACCGCTACCTTGACTTTTCATATTTCCCCCTCACAATGTTCCCTTTCATAATTCCCTTCATAAGAAAACAAATAGCGCCATTTAACGGCTTTCATATTTCCCTCGTACCCACGATCTTCTCCATGTAAGTTATACAGTGTATATCGGACTCCGTATCGAAGGCAAGAACAAGCAAAAACATTACAGTAAAAATTAAACTCCCTTTTCTAGGTATTTTATCCCGCCGATGTCCGGTTACCCTTTACGTCCCCAGGGGACGCACATTTGACCAAGTTCTACACACCCATAGACTTGCGGGGGTCCTCTGACAGAGAGTCTGCCGAACTAGAGACCCTAAGCAACAACACCAACATGAAAGACAAGGAGCAAACAACGTTACCCAACGCAGGACTCCAACCCGCGACCCTTCCAATTAAGTCGCAGAGCTGATACACGCTGTTAGCCACCTCGGTCATTCAGGTCGACTAATAAAAACAATTTAAAACTCTTTTGAGTGTTTTTAGTCGATGGTCGGTGGTTTAAGTTCCTACCAAGGACGTTGGCTTTTCGAAAACAACAATTTTACGAAAACAGCTTAGTCATATACTGATACCATTCCGGAACACCAGTTAAACAACAAAAAGGGGAGCTGTTTTACTTAAGATGTCAAAATTACAAAGTAAAGTGTGTTTTCAGTATTTACAGTGTGACTTTACAATTGAGACAATTGTCGTCAAAACAAAAGTCAACTATTGACATTACGTTGAGAAATATTTTTAACGACAGGGAAATCGCGTGAATGTCTGTTCCGTTTAATATGAAGTACTTGCTTAGTATAATGTATACTACGTAATACTTTCATGTTGAGCTTAAGTCTATTGAAGGTAAAAAAGAAAGCTATTTGTGATGATGAATTGATGTAAGAGTGCACATAAGTTCTGCAGCAAGAGAAAAATGTTATGAACAAAAGTATGTGGCTACATTTCTTTACTCACCAGCTAACAGTTTACTTTGGATTTTATGTTATTTGCTTAGTATGTTTCCGTGTTTATCTTTGTCGGATCAATTCCATTCTACATTACCTGTTTAGAAATCCGACATATTCCAAATATTTCAATAAATATTTATCTTATGATTAAAATATCTAATACGTTTATATTTTTCTACAGGCAACAATTTGAGGTGCGTACTTTCTCACCCATAACGTGACAAGTGTAGATAAATATTGAATTCAACAAAATGCATGTATTTTAGCCGAAAAAACAAGAAAAGCAGGATCCAAGAATAATTCCGCAGGGTTAAATGTTGTACTCAAATTACTGTACAAAACTGTGAGATTCAATACACACCAAATCAGTTTGGGTTTCCTAACTACTGTATTAAAGTAAAGTTTTAACGTGTTTATGCATAGGCTCTAAGTTAATGCATTATATTCTTAAGCACAATATAAATACATCGACCTATACATGTTCATAAAATGATGCATGCTTAGGATAGAACAGAAATATTGAGAGGTTGAGCAATCTTACCGTTTAAACTGAAAAAGTAGTGCCCCTGTTGGAGGCAAAAAGAACAGTATTTCTCCTCAGTTTTTTGACGAACAGTTTAAGAAAGAAACACACAAAGTATTCAAAAGCTTTTCTGTGATAAAATATGACTCTTCCACGAGCAGATCTTTCCAAGCAAACTTATGTGAATTAATGCAAATACAGATGGCTTTGTAAGTACAAGGTCGCTCATTTTGAGTAAGGCTGGCCCTGACTATTGTTGGAAATAATATGACAATTTTGTTTACGCGGCTAAACGAATGTATTTAAATATTCTAGTTGGATAGTCGGACCTTCAAAATAACTAACTGCCTTTTAATAATATAAAACTTTTATTTACAGGTTGCAGAAACTCATTTAATTGTGTGTTCAATATTTGTCTGTCTCTGTCTCGCTATTTGTCCGAGATTTGGAAACGATTTAACCGATGAAAGTCAAGCCTTTCACTTGCGGAGAAGAGATAGTTTAAATAAACAATGTCAGGGTTTAAACCTTAATTTATAATTAAGATTTAACTGGAAAAAGGAGTTAAAGAAAAGTACAAACAATTAATAAAACTGAATCTAAAAACTTCAATGCCCTAGTTCGCCTCAAGGGATCAGTGCTTCTTCTGTTCCATTTAGAAGATTACGAGAAGTGGAAACCCCACACTTAAGCTGGCTTTACACTTGCAAGAAAATGGCGAGAAATATTATTTCGCAAGAAAAGTTGCCAATGTAAGCATTGCAGCAATACATTTTTGATGTTGGTAAGATTTCTTGCTAGATATTCCGGTAATGTAAATCCGTGCGTTTCCATCCTCGGAAAGATATTGACAGCTATTGCTGGAACAAAAATTCGATTGAAGTGTGAGCAATATATTGCTGGAAGAAGCCAGTGATGACCACGGTCACATACGCAGGAAATGTGTACCATAGTACTTTGACATAATATTTCCATTTTAATATTCATTTTTTCATAAAATGGGTATGTGAAAAGGTTTAAGACAATAAAAAAGTAGTAATAAATTTTCTCTCTATGGTTGATTATCAAAGGTTCAAATTTTGGTTCAGCTATAGATGCCCTCTGATTATTATTTTTTGATGTTAAACATCATTAAGATATTAATCTAATTTAAATCAATTTTAAGATTACTCTATAATGCATCAGTAGTAGGAAATGAAGATTTCAAAACTTTTTAACGGATTATTAATTGCAATTTTTATTAAAAAGAAAATTACTTTGCTCCCACGAGAAGTGAAATCCACGATAGCATTTTGTTTTATGAAAAATATTGAGACACTTCTACCTAATTCGCACAAGCCCCCTTTTCCTTTCTTCTTAAAATTCAGTCACACGTCCTCACAAATCGTCGCCGTTACTTCATTTCCTCATTTAGCACAATACGTGCGACCGCAACTCGCATCTTCTGCCTTCCACTAGTTGTCTGGAAGTGAGGTATAACCTCACTTAATTTCATTCGTCATTTTCCTCCCGCCGTCACCAAACACGGCAACAAATAGTCCTAATGTTAAACGATCGGCAATATCTTGCCGGAAAGATCTTGCTCAGAACTTTCAGACAATATATTGCCCCTCCTTGCTCTTGCTAGTGTAAAGATTACCGCAAAAAGCAGAAAAAATTACTGAAAGATATTGCGGAAACGTATTGCTAATATAGGGCCAGCATTATGGCGTGTTCGTTGGCTGCCTCTCCTCGTGCGAAATTTGAGATGTGCATAGTAAATAACATGAAATTAGTCATCTCTCGGGTGAAATACTAGGAACCTTTTGCACAGTATACCGCACAGCTATCGTCCACAATCTCCATCTTCTACGCATATGGTGATACAAAAAATGACCCGAAACTCGAACTGTGATAGCACAGAACATCGATAGTGCTGAAAGCTTAGACTTTCGCCGCTAGAGTCAGAAGCTGTTTGGCTGTCCGGGAGACGCCGCGTCCTAGGCATAAGAACCAACTTTTCGGCCGCCGGTTTGCGATCTTTCTTGGACGAAAATGATTTTGAAAATTAATTTTTCCCTGGGCCACCTACGCCGGGAGAGGTGGTTCACAGAAACAACTGATGTCACTTCAATGTCTCTGACCGGGAGGTCCTAGGTTCGAGACTCGACTGTGACAGCATTTTCGATAATAGCTAGATAGGTTGGTCAAATTCAGTCGCTTTCTGAGGAGAATTCTATCGACCGGCTGCTCTGATCAGTAGTTTTCCGTGGTTTCTCCGATCAACACCATGTGAAAGTCGGAGCAGTACTCTAACAAACCGCCACCGACCGCGTGTGATGTTTCTTTCCCAATCCTTGTCCTATCCTACCCCTTACATACACTACCACACATACGGGGAGACCGGTTGGGTCCTTAGAGCCTGCCTTGGCTGGGAAGGAGCCTTTCTGGTGGGATATACTTTGTTGGAGAAATCTCCCACTAGTTGATAAGTAGTTTGACGTCTGATCTCATCATAAAGTAGAGAAATATCACCGCTACCTCACGAGAAAAACATGCACTAGGCGTACGGTACTAATGACCTTAGCAGTGGATGCGCTCGGTACCTTAATCAATCAATCAATCAATCAATCAAACGGAACACAAACCGCAAAATTTTATTCCAATCCCTTGTCTAATCCTACCCCTTACTTATCAATCAATCAAGCGGGCGACGGCCACGTACTTTCATTCCCAACCATTGTTCTATGCTACCCGTTACTTATCAATCAATCAAACGGGTCACGGACCGCAAACTTTCATTCCCACCTCTTATTCCGTCCTACCCCTCACTTATCTATCAATCAAACGTACCGCGAACTTTCATTCTCATACCTTGCTCTATCCTACCTTGTACTTATCAATCAATCAATCAATCAAACAGACCGCGAACATTCATTCCCATACCTTGTCCTATCGTACCCCTCACTTATCAATTACTCAATCCATCAATCAAACAGGCCACGGACCACAAACTGTCATTCCCATTCTTTGTCGTAACCTACTTCTTACTTATCAATCAATCAATCAATCAATGTATCGGACCGCAAACTTTAATTCCCAACCCTTGTCCTATCGTACCTCTTACTTATCAATCAATCAAAAGGGCCCCATACCACCAATTTTCATTTCAACCTCTTCTCCCATCCTACTCCTCACTTATCAATCAATCAATAAATCAAACGGACCGCGAACTTTCATTTCCATGCCTTGTCGTACTCTACCCCTCACTCATCAGTCAATCAATAAATCAAACGGGCCACAGACCGCTAACTTTCATTCCCATTCGTTGTCCCATCCTACCCCTCACTTATCAGTCAATCAATCTACGCCGGTCCGTGCCGTGGCGTGGCTCACAGTGGGCGAAGAGCGTCCGGTAGCGCGGCGAGCGACAGCGGCCGGTCGACGTCCTGGAGAGGCTGCCGGCCACCAGGCGCGCCACCGCCCGCTCCAGCTCGCGCGTCAGCGAGGGCGAAGCCGACGGGGCCATGCCGGGCGCGGCGGAGGGCGTGGGCGACGGCGAGGGCGCGGGCGGCAGCGCCACGGAGGGCGACGGCGACGTGGCGGGCGGGCTAGACGCCATCTCCGATCGGCATGCCAAGTGGCCGGGATCTGTCGCCCTCGGGGCGGACTATTTCATTGCGGCGGCTTCTCAGGCGATGATTGCGTCTTCCTTCGGCGATGCGATGATGTTTCTGCTTTCAATACCAAAGCTGGGTTGTTGTTTTCTGAATACTGTTATTGTCATCCGGAATTCCGTATAAAACTAATAAAATATTTAAATAAAGTCAATTGCAGAGGGTTCAACAACCCCCGCAGTTTCAATGGAAACGTGACAAAAATTTTATTAGTGTTAATAAAGACCTTACCATTGTTGTACACACCTTGTTTTTCAGATATATTTTTGGAAATGTAAACGAGTCAAGAATTTTATTATTGTAAATAAGTACAGACCCTGCTTTGTAGATATATTTAAAAAAATTGTGTATAAAAATGACAACATTACTTAAATTAATATTTACTTAACCTAAAAATGACCAAATTTCATTTTCAGAATAATTATATGAATGTAATGGTAAAATCATACTTCATTAATATCAATTTATAGAGGGATAAAACTATTCGCGTAAATATGGTTACTTGTGAGTATAACATTGTTTGGATCGTTAATTCGCAGCTTTCCCTAATCAAAGAGGATGGAGAAAATGTTTCTTTCTCCCAAATCATAAAAATGGCAAAATTATTTACGTTAATATTCACTTCACATAAACATGATGAAATGTCATTTTCAGAATAATTATATGAATGTAATAGTAAAATCATGCTGTATTAAGATCTGGTTTATATTGGATAAAACCATTCGCTTAATAATGGTTACTTGTGACTATAACGTTGCTTGGGTCGTTAAGTTGCAACTTTTCCCTATCAAAGAGGATAGGGACAATTTTTTTCTGTCTCCCAAATCTATGAACAAATCAGCAAGATGTCCAAGAATCCCATCCAAAAGCAATGGAAAATTATATTATTTTAACATACGACTTCTGTAAAGCAAACACCTTCATTCTGACACAACTGCACACAAATCACACCTTCCTGCATTAACAAAACTCGCTTCTTGAACAGGCTTTTTCCTGCATGGACGTTCTCAGGAATACCTCGAGCTGTCCTCCGCAGGACATCTCTTCCATTGAGAGATTTGTTTTACTTCGATTATGTCCTAATGTTGTATAAAAATAAGAAATAGCTACAGTACCAGCGGCGTATAAGTAATTTTGATAGTTCTCTCGCCACGTGTTATGTACGACATGAGACCTGTTGTGAAGCAATGATTTTACAATGATTTGTTTACTTTTCTCAGCCAGTTTTCAGAGTTGTCGCTCATCTGACTCAAACGCAGTCGCGGAGGCGATAAGATGCGGTTGTGGCGAAGGTTATGAAAATGGGATCATGACCTGTGATCGCCTGTGGGTCAGAGATAATGTTTTGAGATTTCAATTATTTGTCTTGTGTGGCAACAGTACATCGAACTGTCTGATTCACTTACACGAGGTCGGTACTGTAGGCTACATATTTTTATCAGTTTGTTCGTCTGACATGAACAAGGTAGATCAAGAACATACCACGTCAGGAAAGCAGACTACCTTCATTCGGATACAACTGCACTCAAAACACACCTTCCCACCTCAACAAAACTCGCGTCTTGAAGAGTATCTCTCCTGCATCGGCGTCCTCAGCAAATGCTCGAGTCGCCCTCCACGGACACATCTCTTCCATTGAGAGGTTTGTTTTACTTAAATTATATTCCAATATTTGAGAAAAATAAGGAATAGCTAGCTACATATTTCTATCATGTTTTCGGTGGGTCATGGACGAGGTAGATCAAGAACACACGACGTCTGTGAAGCAAAATACCTTCATTCGGATACAACTGCACTCAAAACTCACCTTCCCACCTCAACAAAACTCGCGTCTTGAAGAGTATCTCTCCTGCATCGGCATCCTCAGCAAATCCTCGAGCCGCCTTCCACGGACACATCTCTTCCATTGAGAGATTTGTTTGTTTTAGATGATTTAAAAAAATAAATAGGTAGGCTACTTATTTTTATCAATATGTTCGTCAGACATGAACGAGGTGGATCAAGATCATACGAATTTTGTGAAGCAGAATACCTTCATTCGGATACAACTGCACTCAAAACACACCTTCCCACCTCAACAAAACTCGCTTAGGGCTCTCTCCTGCATCGGCGTCCTCAGCAAATCCTCGAGCCGCCCTCCACGGACACATCTCTTCCATTGAGAGATTTGTTTCACTTAAATTATATTCCAATATTTTAGAAAAATAAGAAACAGCTGGGCTACATATTTTTATCAGTCTGTTCGTCTGACATGAACGAGGTAGATCAAGAACATACGACGTCTGTGAAGCAAAATACCTTCATTCGGATACAACTGCACTCAAAACATACCTTCCCACCTCAACAAAACTCGCTTAGGGCTCTCTCCTGCATCGGCGTCCTCAGCAAATCCTCGAGCCGCCCTCCACGGACACATCTCTTCCATTGAGAGATTTGGAGTCGGCGGCGGCGGCGGCGGCGCAGGCGGAACGGAGGGCGTCGCGCGGCGCGGGAATAAAAGCTGACGGGCTCTCAGCGCCTCGCCTCGCGTCGCGCCACGATGATCCGCCGCCACCGCCGCCTCCCTCTCCCGATCTTTCGGAGGATATCGAAGTAAATACGAAGAAACGCTGGGCTCTGTTGGGCGGCGTCGCGACGCGCGCGTCGGGGGGTGGGGAGGCGCTCTAAACAATCTTATCTGCATAATGCCGTTCGGATCGGAAATCAATAGCGGGGCCAAAAATCGAAGCCTTTGCTTTTCATACGGCGCGCGCCGCTTGCTGCCTCTAGAGGTCGTTTCGGGGGGCCGGGGGAGGTGGGAGGGGACTAGGGGAAGGGGTGGGTGTGAAGGGGAGAGCAGTGGGAGTGCAGTTGGGAGCGGAAGAGACGGCGGAGTTGGCGGCGGGTAGAGGGACCTACAGATTCGACAGGAGGCTAGAGTGGCCTGTTTGGTTGGTAGGTTGTTAGTGATACCGGGCGCGACACCTGCAAAGGTCATTATTCCCATAAGTAGTGAATGTTTTTCCTCGGGAGGTGATGGTGATCTTTCCCTGCTGGATGGCGAGATCTTATGCCGTTCTACCGTCGGCAAGTAGGGTATCCCGCGACCGGGTACCTCTCATCAGCAGGGTTCCGCCACAGCCGAGACAAGCCCTGAGCTCCCGACTAGTCTTCCGGCATGTGTGGTAGTGTAGTGCATGTTAGTGTAAGTGTGTGTAAGGGAGAGGATAGGACAAGAACAAGGAAGGAAAGATCAAGCGCGGTCCATTTCCAGGGAACTGCTCCGGCATTTGAGTAGGGATCGGAGAAACAACGGAAAACTATCTATCAGAGAAGCCGGTCGTAAAAATTATCCTTCAAGTAGCGGCTGATATCGAACTAGCTATCTAGCTACTGTCAAAAATCTTGCCACGGTCGAAACCCTATGGTGAGAGGCACTCAATTGACGCCCTGAGCCACCTAAGACAGGTCCTTTTTGTTAGGCAGCCTCTCGAAACAAAAAAAATTGGCCTGTTTTTTGGGGTACCAGGGGGATCCTGTTAGGGATGAGTAGATCAGAGGATGGGAACGCAGTTGGGTGGCGGAAAAGGTGTAGAGAAGCGAGTTGGAGATGGAGGAGAAGGAGAGGGTGAGTAATATAATGGTATGCGGTGATGACAGGTGTCCATGAGGGGGAGAGTGAGAAAGAGGGGCCGGATGTGGCAGGTATCGCAGTGTCGGATTCAGGTTGCAAAATACGAGTAGAAGCTGAAGGTCAGGCAAGCCGTGAAAGCAATGTGGTGATAGACACGTCAGATTCATTGATTGGTGATACCGACCGCATCGGAGTTAAAATCGTTATTCTCGTAAGTGGTGTGCATGTTTCCATTGGAATTGGCTGTGGTCTTCCCTGCTGGATGGCAAATGCGGCACCTGTACACGCACGGCTACAGGGCTTTCCCCTACCAAGTATCAGGGGGACCACTCCAGCCGGAAAAAGCACTAAACCCACGACTAGTCTTCCGGCATGCGTGGTAGTGTAGTGAATGTAATTATAAGAGATAGGACAAGAGAGAAGAATGAAATATCGCGCGCGCCATGTCGCTTTCCTTAGGATATTGCTCCGGTATTCGCCTGGTACTGATCGGTGAAACCACGGCAAAATTCCGATCATAGCATCCGCCGCTAGTATATTCCTCCAGACAGCAGCTGAATTGAACCTAGCGATGTAGCTAGCGCCAAAAATTCTGCCAGCGTCGGCACTCGAACCCTAGGACATCCCAGTCGGAGGCACTGCAGTGACATCAACTGAAGGCGTTATTGGACGACGCCGCAGCGGTGGAGGCGGCGACCGTGGAGAGGGCTGTGACGGCGGGGCTGATGAAGGGAGAAGGCAGGGGCGGTGATGGGCGGGGTGGGGCGGGAAGTAGCGGGAAGTGTCGGGGAGGGACGGAGAGGAGCGCGGAGGGGATGGGATGAGAGGAAGCGGGGAGATGAGGAGAGATGCGGGGAGGGGCGGCGGAGAAAGGTGGCGCGAGGGGAGTAGGGATGGGGAGAGTCGGGGCGGGCAGGGCCGGGGAGGGGCGGGCAGGGCCGGGGAGGGGCGGCGAGGGGCGGGCAGGGCCGGGGAGGGACGGGCAGGGCCGGGGAGGGGCGGGAGGGACGGGCAGGTCCGGGGAGGGGCGGGAGGGGCGGGAGGGGCGGGAGGGGCGGGAGAGGCGGGAGGGGGAGGGGCTTCTAGCGGTGGGGTGGGCGGGGTGGGAAGAGGGGTGAGAAGGGCATGGTGGGGCGGAGTGGGCGGGGATGCGTGGGGAAGGGTGGAGAGAGGCGAGGAAGGGCAAGGAGGGGCGAAGTGGCAAAGGGGCGTGGCGGGCCGAGCGACGTTGCGCAGTTGATGGCCCGAGTTGGCGCCGTGTCTTGTCGCTTCTTTGTACAACTTGGGGCCTGGCCGGGCGGCTGCTCGCCTGCGGAAGCGCGGGCAGAGGCACCATTAATCTGCAGCTTCAGGGAATTATCACCAACTTGGGGAATTAACAGGCTGGAGGGGGCGGGGGCGAGGGCGAAGTGTTGGAGCGGGCGCGCCGGGATAAAGACTCGGGATGTGGGAGGAAAGAAACACTGCTGATGATGACGGCGGTTGAAGGGGGGAAAGGAGAGGGAAATTTTGTTGCAAAAAGGCTAACACCGAGACAAGCACGTGGCAATGGTGACGTTAGAGGATGGAGTTCGACGTCGAATGTCGTAGTGGGTGGCAATATTCCACATCCAACCTGCCATTTAGGAATCAATTCTCATTGTTGTATTGGACCGTCCCTCATTCAGATCAGAAACTTGAATCGACAAACCGATGTTCCCTTATTTGCGCTGTAGGCATACAAAAATAACAAACATTGTTGCCCACATTTTTTGTTGCGCACACAAACGCTGTTTCCCACATTTTTTATGATATTTGTACAATTTGCAAAGCAATTTCGTCACATATTAGTTTGATAAAGTCAAAATAACTCTAGTTAGGATAAGGTAAAAGTGGTGATGAAAATTATAAAAAAAACATGGAATTACTCAATTAAAAATAACGGTATCAGTGATAACAAGAAAATGTAAAATTAATCATTCTAGAGCACGCGCAACACGATAATTGATTGAGGACTATTTGTTATTACGAAAAGTCTGAAAACAATGATAGTAGTGCCGATATCAAATATAATGGTGATTGAATATTGTCAGTGTTAATGATAGCGATGATTTTAATATTTGAGATAACGATGTTTCTGGTGCTGATGACAAATATTGTTGAGGTGACGATGATAATTGCAACTATTATTGTAATGATAACGACAGTTGCAACATTTATAAATTATTCTGAAATAATTTTGTTGAATTGTTTCAAACACGTCATTCTAATTTTCATTTAAATATTGTAAAATAGTTACAGCCATAAATACATTTTTCATTTGAAATTCAACCACCATTAATATAAAAATTATATTTTTATGGCATGGGGAACTGGTTCGCAATTTTATAGATCAGGTCACAACATACGTTTCCTCGGGTTAAACTTATTTACATGTGTACTTTTATTTGTGTAACGCAGGGCATTGCGGTTGTTTTACTAATGCAGGGAATGCGAAATGAATGTGTCAAAGGGCGCGAAGTGTTAATGGGCGTGGCGTCTGCCCCTGTAGGGAAGAGGGTGGGGCTGGGGATTGAGTCGAAGTAGCCGTCGGGGACCTGGCGGGCAGGCACGTCAACTCTGACGCCGACGGCGGCGGCGGGGGCGGGGGCGTGCGGGTTCGTCAAACTCTGCAACTCGAGGCGCCGACCCTTGCTCCCCTGTCTCTGCCTTCGCCGCCGACCGCAGCTTCCGAGGCGCCACCGTCGCCGCTGATAATGAAATAACTTGCGTCGTTGCGCGGGCGGTGGGAGCGGACAGGACGATTGCGGGGGACGGGGATGGAAGGTGGGGGAGACGGCGAGTGAACGTTCGGAGAGGGGGGTAGCGGGGCCCACGGGACCTGTTCTGCGGTTGAGGAGGAGGTGGTGAGAGCAGAGTGGCCAGTAGGGGTGGTGGGGGCGATGGGGGTGACGGGGGCGTTTTGGCCGGCGGGGGTGTAGTGGGTGGCGAGAGCGGAGTGAGTGGGTGCGGCGGTGCGTTGGGGGCGGCGAGGGCGACGGGAGGAGGGGCGGCAGGATGGCGGGGGCGGCGAGGGCGTATTGGGCGGTGGGGACGGACAGGACGATTGCGGGGGCGGGGGTGGAAGGTGGGGGCAGACGGCGAGTGTAGCGTGGGGAGAGGGGGTTGCAGCGTCAACGGGACCTGTTTTGCGGTTGTGGAGGAGGTGGTGAGAGCAGCGTGGGCGGTAAGGGCGGTGGTGGCGGCGGGAGTGGGGGGGTCGCAGTCGTTGGCGGAAGTGGAGCGGGTGGCAGAGGCGGCGGTGCGGTGTGGGCGGCCTGGGCGACGGGATGGGGGGTGGCAGGACGGCCGGGCGGATTGAGTGGAGGGGGCGAAAAGGACGATTGCGGGGCCGGGGGAGGAAGGTGGGGGAGACGGCGGGTGAAGCGTGGGGAGAGGGGGGTAGCAGAGTTTACGGGACCTGTTCAGCGGTTATGGAGGAGGTGGTGAGAGCAGCGTGGGCGATAGGGGCGGTGGTGGCGGCAGGGGCGGCGGGAGTGTTAGAGACAGTGGGGACGCCGGGGCCAGCGGGGGCTGGAGGGAAGCGGGTGCAAAGGGGGTGGTATAGAGAGGAGATGGGCTAGGTGTCAGGGATGGTCGGACGACGGGACGGCAACTGCGGTGGGACAACGGAGGAGGCGTGGCGGCTGGAACTAAGGGAGCGGGGTGGCGAGGGCGGCGGGGGCGGCGGGGGCGGCGGGGGCGGCGTGGGCGGCGGGGGCGGGTGTGTGTTGGGAACAATTGAGACCGCATTGAGTGTCAGCTGGCAGGCCGGGGACAGTATCGTTTACGTGACAGTGGGTACGACATTCGGGGTGGGGTGACACCTTGGTAAGGTTGTCACTCGGGCGGACACCAGAGGGCTATGATATCGATTTCGGTGCCCGCTGAATACCAAGAGGAATGACCAGGCGACAAACTTTCCATTGCGTTCCATCATCGGAACTGCTGGCTCTTGTTTTAACGACAATCGATATATTCGGGCATGCTAATTTTTTTTTTAAGAACACTTTGCGAGTGTCGTGCACCTGCTTTATTTTTATAACCAATATTGAACTATTTTTTTGTGTACATGCTGTATTGCAAACAATTAAGATGGTTTGTATTGCGTTACGGTAATTTTATTAAAATACCATGTTAATTAATTTAAAAATTGTGACCCCTTCGTGAGGTAGAATATACATTTTATCGCTTCCAGGAAATGTTGATTTTATGGTCTGCTTAATCCCTCATTTGTTAACTATTACTATCCCGGTCCGGAGGGTCGCGAGTTCGAGTCGCAAACCAGCGCGATCACTCCCTCTCCGGAAGCTCTAACATGTTGTGTATTGCACCATACGGGTTGCGGTTTCGGAAGTATAATGGTTAGCGTATCGGGCTGTTGTACTCAAGTTTGCGATTTCAAAACCTATCGAAGCCATGGGTTTCTAAGAGCGTAAAAATTCTTCATTCGTTCCTTCGGAAGGGAAGTAATCTTGGTTGTTTCAAGTTGTAGATTTCTGCATATAAAAGATCCTCAAGCCTAAAAGAAGCCTCTGAGCTTAATTTAAAATCGCCTATTTCGTCGCATGAGTAATACCTTCTTTCTCCGCTAGATGGTGAAAGGAGCGTAATACAATTGTGAGGTCAGACGATAGAGCGGATCTTCTGGCCCGAGTCTCGCCACGTAAAATAAGGCACTAACTAACTAACTAACTAACTAACGGTCAACCACAGATAAGCACCGAGCGAGAGCCCGCTAAAGTACCCAGCTATTTTAGCATCATTGTACTGACTAATGCGGAAATTTACAATAATACAGACTTGATTTTTCTACGTGTTCATTCTTCGTGTATAAATCCTAATTACATTTTTTTTCTTTTTTTGGTTTCTTCTTCAACTTTCTTCTACATAAACCCAACTTACCTTCTCTTACTCCTTTCATCTTTTAATTTTTTCATTTCTCTTACAATTTCTCTTTTTTCTATACTTTCATCCATTTACCGCGTTTTGTTCTTGTTTTCAATTTCTTCGAGTCTCGTGTGCGTACGTGTTTATTTCCTCTTTCCCTCAGATGTTCTTGAACGTAAAATTGTTTCTGTGAATTACTACAAAGATCCTTCTCTAAAAGTTTCATTTTATTGAATTTTCTATTTCGTGTTTCATTTGAGTTGCAGGTACAGCCGCCAGACAGAATAAAAGAGCTCTCTCGCGCGGGGAGGAGATGGGAGAAGGGGGGAGGGGAGGAGGAGGGGGAGGAGGAGGGGAGGAGGAGGGGAGGAGAAGGGGAGGAGGAGGGGAGGAGGAGGAAGGGGGAGGAGGATGGAGAGGGGGAGGAGGGGGATGGGGTGGAGGGGGTAGGGGAGGGGGAGGAGGGGAAGAAGGGGGAGGGGGAGGGTGAATGGGAGGGGAGAAGGGGAGGGGGAGGGGGGAGGGGGAAGGGGGAGGAGGAGGGGAAGGGGGAGGAGAGAAGTGCGCCGCGTGCAAATACTTGTAATAATGTAGCGCATTCGCCTGCACAACTAGCGGCGCGGGCAAAGGGTGCACCGCCTCCACTCGAGGCCGCAGAGCGAAACTCGCCCTTTCTGCATAACGCATAAGGCCATCCGCGCGCTGCTGCAGTTGAGCAAATAGCACTAGCAGCGGCGAGCCAGGAACGTGCAGTTAAATATGAGAGCCGAAGGATGTGTTTAAAATCTATGGATGTTACCCTATCCCTCAGTCGTGTCTAACTTGTCATTTTGAGTTTTTATTAGTTCTTTTCTTTGTGCATTTCTTGATATTTTTATGCCAATTAACAAAAAAAAACTGTACTTAAATTGCGTGCGTTTGACCCGGATGGTTTTTCTAAATATTTTACCATTCTATACATAGCATAATTTTTCATCTATGAGAAAAACCTTTTTCATGATTTTATATTAGGTCCAGGTCTCAATATGGAGAATAATAAATGGTAAATAAAAAGTTGAGAAATAGCGTTGTTCAAGAATGTTTTAAAAAGTGGATGAGAAGTGCTAACCATATTAAACGAGTAGAATTAACAATAGTTTGCAAACGTTTACTGACATTCAAGTAATAATATCAAAGGTGGAAGATATACAGAATTAAAAATCAAATTAAACATGTTAAACACTATTAACATTTTTTATAGTAGTCATTCAGTTTCTCACCACCTAATCACGTATTAAAAATGTCAATGTAGACAGAACGTTTGGTTCAAAACTAAGATGTCTCCTCGGCATGCATATGTTTTTGTATCTTCTAACTTATTAATGTGATACCCTTTTGTGTGTATTTGTGAGTAAGAAGTAACACCAAGAAATCCTGTGTATCGTAAGAAGAGAAGCAAACGACTGTTTCTGCTAGCAACATCAATGAAACCCATTACAATATGTGTTAAAAAGACTATATCGAGAGTAATAATGTGAGCAATAAAGGTTCAACCCAAAGAGCGTTCACTCATATGATCAAGAATGGCATTTGTTTGCGAAATAGCCAATAAAGTATAAAAAATTCAAGTATGAGGTACATGTATTTAATGATGTTCGTAGAAAGACTTTAGTAGTGGTTACGTGAAGGTGTCGAGTTTAAATAAAATATATGTGTATTGCCTTAAAACGCTTTTGAAATTTTGCATAGGACTGAACATTGTAATATATATTAATCACATGGTGCATTGCATATTAAGCCCGAAAACCAAATCGTAATCACTATGTCAACGTCAAACATGGACGAGAGAAGAAAAATTTTCAGGTTGGAAAAATTAATCGTTTCAAACTGATGATTTTTTTTACCAACTATCTCAACACGTTCCATTTTTTTGGAACCAACACTAATTATTCTGCGCATAGCACACGAGTATCCATGTATTCATTTGTTTTAGTTGTATGTCAAAAACTCTCGTTCGGGCATGGAACGTACATCTAGTGGCAGAGTTGGTTCGACGAAACAACTATTGTCACTGCAGTGACTCTGACTGGGAGGTTCTCGGGTTCGAATCCCGACGACAGAGGTCGTTCAATTGATGCCCTGAAAAATCTAAGACAATCCATATTTGTTTGATATATCAACAGTAAAGTAGTAGTAGTATAGCGAGTTATATTACACCCTAGGGTGTCTCTGGCATCCCAGCCTCTACATTTCTCTATCTGTGTAGTCTTCATTACTTAATCCTCTTTTCACCATTCCCTCATCCACTCAATCTCCCCATGTACGTCTAGGTCTTTCTCTTCGTCGATGGGAAGCTGGTTGCCTTTCCCACAATATTTTCGGACAATGTTCTTCATTCATTCTCTGCATGTGCCCAAACCATTTTAGTCTTTTCACTTCTATGGTGTAAATTACATTAAATTCGCATCCGCTTTACGTTTAAGTTTTTCGGCCTTAACTTTATCCATTAAAGTCAGTCCGCAACTTCCGCGACGGAAGTCCATTTCCATTGCTTTCAATTTCTTTTCACTCTTTTTTGTTACTTGCTATACCTCAGATCCATAAAGGGTAATATTCTCTACAACAGTCTTAAATAATTTTCTTTTTACACTCTTACTTAATTTATCTTTCCATTTCAGTGAATTTAATTGTCTTGTAATCACTCCACCTTTTGCAATTCTGTTTATAATATCTTGCATATTGCCTCCATTTGCGTTTATTTCTGTACCGAGGTATATGAATTTTTGACAGGGTTTTACTTCCGAACCATCATCCAGTTTCAGCACTTCCCCCTACAACCATATTCCCAGTCTTGTTAAGGTTTATTTCTAAACCCCATTCCGAGTACTCTTCGTATATTTTAATAACAGTTATTTTTATAACATTGAAGTGTTAGAAGAAATAACGGCCTAGGCCGTGTTGTACCAGCCTGCGCCTTGTCGCTTCGCGTCGCGCGCAGCCAGCCCCTGAGCTCCAAGATTTCTGCGCCCGCACTGCTGCGCCCGGACGCTGCTCCGCCTCTGCATTTCGCATATTTGAAAACACCACTCTTCATACAATTTAATAATATTTATTTTTATAACAGTGAAGTGTGAGAAGAAATAACGGCCTAGGTCGTGTTGTACCAGCCTGCGCCTTGTCGCTTCGCGTCGCGCGCAGCCCCTGGGCCCCAAGATTTCTGCGCCGGCACTGCTGCGCCCGGACGCTGCTCCGCCTCTGCATTTCGCATATTTTTAAAACAACACTCTTCATACAATTTAATAATATTTATTTTTATCACAGTTAAGTGTTAAAAGAAATAACGGCCAGGTCGTGTTGTACCTGCCTGCGCTGTGTCGCTTCGCCCCCTGAGCTCCAAGACTTCTGCGCGCGCAGCGCCCCTTTGCTGCGCCGGGGCGATGCTCCGCTTTTATTTCTAAACTCCACTCCGGGTACTCTTCATATAATTTAATAACAGTAAAGTGTTAGAAGAAATAACGGCCTAGGTCGTGTTGTACCAGCCTGCACCTTGTCGCTTCGCCCCTGAGCTCCAAGTCTCCTGCGCGCGCAGCGCCCCCTGCTGCGCCGGGGCGATGCGCCGCCTCTGCATTTTGCATCCGGCTAAGAGCAGCTCAGGGCCCATTAAAAGTTGCTGCCCAACTCCGCCGCGCGGCGCGGCGCGGTGCGGCCCGGCGCGGGACGGCTGTTTTTCCGAGAATTTCATTAATTATTCGCCCGGAGTTGCCCCAACTTCGGGGAAACAATCTCCGTTGACAGAGGAAATCGCGAGGTGTGTTGGTTGCTGCAGTAGCAGACGTCGCCGCTCGAGAGGGGAAAAAAATGCAACGAGGCCGGTGATAGTTTTCTGGCTGAATAGCAGCGCGCGTGCGGAAGCTTTTTCTGTTTATTTAATGGTGCTCTTGCACATCACTGTTTCTCTTCAATTACTTTGCTATTTACAGGCTTGGGTGGCTCAGGGTGTTACGTGATGACACTGTAGCTCCGCTAAAGGGGAGATTCTAGGGTTGGAGTCACGACAGTGTCAGATTTTCCATTCTATTTGGATAGCTAGGAGGCCGAGTTCAACTGCTGTCTGAAGGATAATTCTAACGGCCATGTGCTCTGATCGGTAGTTTTCCGTGGTTTCTCTGAATAACACCAGGCGAATGCCGGAGTAGTACCCTATAAAACGGGCACGGAACACGCGCGAACTTTCCTTCCGTTTGCTTGTCCTATTCCCATTGTCTTACTTACACTCACGTGCGCTATACTACCACAGATGCTGAGAGACCTGTCGAGAGCTTGGAGGTTGTCGACTGGTGCGGTGTTCTGCTGGTGTGAGATACCTTGTTTGGGAAAACCCCGCAAGTCGGCGGGTAGGTCGGCGCCGAATCTTGACATCCAGCGGGAGAAAATCTCCGCTCCCTCTCGCAAATAAAGCACACACTTATGGAACTAATAACCTTAGCAGTTGACGCTCCCGGAATGTCAATTTCCAATTATTCAATCTTTACTCTTAATGATCTGCTGCTTGAAACACAATCAATAAGCTTCACTTACTATATTTTCTTATATGGCAAAAGTAGATGGATTCTTCTCGACCGAAGAAACAAAGAAATTATTTTTCTGTATAAGAAATTCAACCGAACTTTTTTTGAATTTCTAAAAAGTATTTCAGGGGAAGTTCATATCTTAAAACGTGTGCCTTCTTCTAATTTAATTTGAGTAATAAATCTTGCAAGAGTGCCAAATATCCCAAATGTCAGTTGTGGAAGTCCCGACAGTATTTCTTTGATATGAGCCAACGGTTAAATAAACTAAATATTTATATAGTTCATTTTTAATTACTTTTGCTTAGCTCTCTCTTGAGAACTAATAAATAAAAAAAGATCACACTTTCTAATTTTCAAACACTTTTATTACTAGACTATACTAAAAAAATTATATTGTCTGTTTCGTGTGATGAGAAAAATGAGAATCATTAAGCTGAAAAATGTTTCCAACGCAAGAAATTTCGTCAAACTAAAAATGTGAAAATTTCATAAACGTCTCGGAAAAAATATTTTTGCCTTGTTGGGAGTTCGTTATCTTGTAAACGTTTTATTTTTAACAGGCCATTTATTTTAATACGTAAAACAAACCAACTTTTATCAAGAGTTTTCCAGGAATTTGCTCTGCGTTGAATTGCAAGAGCGCTAGACAAAACATTGGTGAGAATATTTTGGAGATAATTGGATTTCTTTAAATATACAAAGTTCTACAATTTTGTTTATACAGTGTTTTAAAACTGTTTTGTTAGGATACTCTAACTACTGTATGAGAACAAACGCATGATTTATCTCCTACGATTTAACTGTAATGAAGAATACGCGCACTTTAACATGCCTTAACAAGTATATAAGGTTGTTCCCGCCACACATTCTTATCGACTTGGAATTGCGTAAACAACTTTGCACAATACTGCAATTTTTTGTATAATTAGTATACCGAATAATTGTAAAGCTGAAGAAATAATTTCTATTTCTGAATTAAGGATCAAACAGTTATTTTGTAGTTCCTTAAAGTGAGGACAATAAAAGGCTACGGGATTACTTGTAGAAAAATACACTATATCACTGAATGAACATTATTCATAAAATTGTTTGAAGTTTTTATGAACCCCAAAAAGACATTCTATACAATATTATTAAAACAGCACCATATTGATGAAAATTGTGTATTTCTTTTGGAATAAAATGTTGTTGTTTTTCAAGTTTATGTACACATTTTGAAAGATCATGAACAGTAAGTTGTTACGTTAACTTTAACTTGACTTGAAAGCTACATGGGGAAGGCTATATCATTAAAAACAACTTTAGTTTTCACCCACGATTCCAACATATTAATTTCATCCAAAACCAATGTTTATAGAAGAATTGATTCATTGAATATGAAGAAGATTTTATTCAGTTTCAACGCCCAATGCAATAAACGATATACGCGATGTTCTATTTGTTTAAAATCAATAAATATAAACTGGAATACAAATTCGTAGATGCAGCATCTGTTAGCGTATTAGGCCGCAATACTTAGGTACGCAGGTTCAGATGGAAGCGAAGATGTTTTAAGTGCGAAAAAGTCCCATGTACGTCTTCCTTTGGAGGGGAAATGAAGCCGGCTGTCTTATTTTTTAGATTTACCGCATGTCATCTTCAAGTCTAAAAGAAGTACCTGATATAAATGAGCTTACTCGCCAAAGTAAACACATTTTTCGCTGCCATGTTGTGAAAAGAGTGAAGGAATGTGTGGTCAGAGACTCACGTTGTTCTGAGACTCACGATGTAAAATAAGGCAGCACTGAATTTCATTGAATTAGCTTACTTACGTAACTAGTTCCCAAATCAAGGATTTGGAATACAAATGAGATGTTAATGAGCGCGCAATAGGAGCCGAGTCAAATATTTTAAAAGAGTACGCCACAGGCGTTTGTACATGAATACATTATTTTTACTTTCTCATTACGGAGTTGACAGAATGTCATGTAATGCTGCGCGAAGAAAACGGCGAATTTTCGTCAGAAAACTCTTTTTACAGAAGTATCGAAAAGTGGAAACGAAAAAGTGACAACGAAAAAGTGGTAACGAAAAAGTGGTAACGAAAAAGTGGAAAAATCCAGTTGCTAAATTTAGAAAAATTTCTCCAATACGTGCTGTAACCAGAATTTATGTTTTGTGGGTCCTTCATACCAAAAATTAGAATGACGGCAAAACGCCTGTTTGTCCATCTGCCTGACTGCCCGTCTGTGAACAACGCTAGCGGTTAAAACGTTCAGTCATTTTTTTTCCAAATCTGACATTCAATCGATGTGATTGATGTCGCGGTCCCTTGAATTTAAAAAATCGATATTTTGATTTTGTCGGGTACTTTACATGAAGCTCCAGGAACATTTCGAATTATTAAAAACAAGAGTTTCATCGTTTTTGAGTAAATTTTTGTTGTTAGGTAATGTGAAGTACGTTTAAGAGAATGGTGCATGATCGTTGAAAACCCTGAATTTTCAAATGCAAAAGTTCAAAATTTTATAAGTCTTCCTACAACTACAGTTAAGAAGAGAGAAATTTTTACCATGAAGGAATCTGCTTCCTAGAGACATATTTTGAAAGAAGGTCGTGTACAATTTTTCGAAAACGAGTACTTTTCTCGTAATTTTGCTTGATATCATTGGGGAGAAAGAAGCTATTCTAGCACCTCTAGTCGCCAAATACCATGTATTTTGGGAACTAATATTTGAACACGTGATTTGGAATACTTAAAATACGCGCTGAAATTGATCCACTTCTCATAACTCACCTCCGGTCCGAAATGTGCTGTCCATAACGAGCGCGCCTAATGAAGGAAGTGGACTGCATCGCCCGTCGCACAGGATTACGCCGGGCTCGGCCGCCGCGGTGCGGAGTCTTTCATCATAATGAACTCTGTCCAAAATCGACCCGGTAACCACCTGACGTCTTCAGCGGAGCTCTTCATTATCATTCATTACGAGTCCCCCTCCCCCCCCCACAGTTCGCCAACGATCACTAAATCTACATTTAGAGAGTGCGTTGTAATTGGGAGCGAACCGCCGCGCGTCGCGGACTTTGAATGGTCACCTATCGCCATTTCATCATCGGCCGAAATATGCGCGTTGCTTTGGCACTCGGCGGGCGGACGGCTTGTGAATTATTGGACCGGCCCGGCTTCCCGGAGCCCCGCCCACGGCGCCGCGCGCGCCCTCCCACCCACCCACACAACAGGCGGTGCGCCGCGCCGTGATCCGGGATAACTCGGCGCGTGAAGAGATTGTCGATAGCGCGATGGCTCTCTCTCCCGTGCGGCCCGGCCCAGTGGGTCCCAGCGAATCCGCATGCGTCGAGCGAAACCATTTGCACTAATTTCGGAGCAGACTTTCAATTGATTGGTTAGTGATTCCGGGTGCGCCATACGCTCAGGTCGTTTATTCCGTAAATGTAGTTGTTCAGGGCGGAGAAATAGTCGAAGAAAAGTTGGGAGAGCATTTTGATGGAAATGGCAACGAAACATCGCCTCTTCTATCTCAGTAGTTTTCGTCGGACAAGAGTGTTCTCTGTCCAAACGAAAACTTACCCTTTCCTTACGAATTCCGTGGCCTTTTGCTACGTGTGTCTACTACATCCAGTGCCTGGCACACTCTGGGTCGAACCTTGAAGACGTTCAAAACGCTTTTTACTCAGCTTTCCGCATTAGCTTGTCGTGACAATGCGAGCAGGCGTCTGCGATAGAAAATTCCTAGTATTTCGACAATGCCAATTTTTAGCGGGAGCTATCCAGGAGCTGGTGCGATCTTTCGGTGACGCTCCGAAGTAATAGAAAGAAGTTGACAATCGACTCCAAGGAACTTTGCATGAAGAAATGAATGTTTGATCGGCAGAGAAGAAATTCGCGCGGCTTTTTGGAGAAAAATAAGACTATCTCGGAGGCGCCAAGTTTAAAATGTATAATCTTTTCCTCTGAAACGCCTTCAAAGAACATCAAACGCCCTGTTAAAGAAGACCAGGCGCCAAATTCGAAGTAATTTGGCCGGCAATGTGTCAACAGTAGTGTATAATTTTCATTGGGAGGTGGTGGTGAATTCCCCGCTGGATAGTTAGATCCGATGCAGTGCTACAGGTTAGCTAACTGGGTTTCTCAACCAGGTATCTCCCACTAGCGGGGAATCACCCTAGCCCGGACAAGTTCTAAGCTGCCGAACGGCATCTGGCATCCGTGGTAGTGTAGTGCATGTGAGTGTAAGTGTGTGTGAGTGGCGTGATGATAAGACAAGGAAAATGAAGAACGTAGGCTTCCGCGGCCGGAGTCAGTATTTATTGGGCTGTCCGGGTGACGCCGTGTCCATGGCGACCGAAACGTCGGCACCTTCGCCATGGACGCGGCGTCACCCGGACAGCCAAGTAAATTAGGAAAATGAATTAAAGATAGCATGCGGACCGTAGCCCCGTTTGTTAGGGTACTGCTCCGACATTCGCCTGGTATTGTTCCGAGAAATAACGCCAAACTACTGATCAGAGCAGCCGTCGGCTATAATTCTCTTTCATGTAACGATTGAATTCGTCCTAGCTATCTAGCTAATGTGGAAAATCCTGCCTTCGTCGGGACTCAAACCTAGGACCGAACGGTCACACTACTGCGGTGTCATTAGTTGATGTCCTGAGCCTTTTGTGCCGGTGCAAATAATTGAACCACTTTTTACTCACAGAGAGCCTAATTATTGAAACTGAGTGAGTATTCGTCAATTCGGAAGCGCCAACTACTAATGTCTTGAGACGGTTTTTGGAGCCCATTTGTCCCAATTTCAGAGCAAACATTGAAACACGTTTTTACTCGAAGACAGACTATTTATTGAAAATCAGTGTTTTGGGAAGCTCCAACTACTAAGATCGTTAGTCCCGTAGGTGTAGTGATTGTTAAATCGTGAGACGCAGTGGTATTCCTAGCTCATTCAAACTTGAGATTCGATGCAGACATACACATCGCCTTGTAGGGTTCTTGGAGCATATTCGCTTTCCATTTTGGACCAAGCTCGAAGCTGTTTTTCTCACTTGAAGAGCCCCAATTTAAAATGAGTGAGTGTTAATGATTGCCATTGCACGTTGCGATGGTGTAACTGTCGTTAGCGTTTTGGACTGTTCTACCAAGTGGGCAGGTTCAAACCCGATTGAAGCCGTGGATTTTTAAGGGCGAAAAAATCCTTCGTACGCTTTCCTTTGGAGGGGAAGTAAAGCTGGCTGTCCCATGTTAGTAGATTTACTTGGATGTTAAAGATTCTCAAGCCTATATGATGCCTCTGAGATACTCTTTAGCTCAAATCACCTGTTTCTCGCCCACGAAATACCTCCTTTCTCTGCTAGGCTCCTTCTCTGCGTTTGTGAAAGGAGCATAGGTGACCACTTGCGTGGTCAGACGGAAAAGCAAGCCTGATGGCCCGAGTCTCGCCACGTGAAATAAGACTTCAATTTAATGATTCTGTAAGCGTCAACTACTAAGGTCATTAGTCCCGTAGGTGTAGTAATTGTTAAATCGTAAGACACAGTTGTATTTATAGCTAACTCGAACGGGAGATCCAGCGCCGACTTCCCGTCGCGTCGCCTGGTAGGGTTTCCCCCTCCAGATATTTTCCCACGCCAAACACCGCCTCGGCCGATACAAGGTGACATCGACGAAGATCATGCGCGGGCCGTGGCGTGTTTGTTACCGCGCTAATTCGGCATTCGCCTGGTATTGATTGGAGGAAAAACGAAAAACTACGGATTAAAGCAAGAAGACTGACAACACAACTTGTTAGAGAAAATATTTTACTACATGTAAGAACACGATTTAATAACTTTTTTGTGACCAGGGTCCAGCCGTAAGTTTTTTTTTTTCGAAAAATTGCAGTTTTTTTCTCTCAGTTCTAAAATACTAAGCAGGGGAAAGGAAGTGGCAAAATGGCTATTGGTGCTATAGAATGGCACAGACTTTCTCGTAGTAGTTACTTTTTTTTTGGACTGGGTCGGCTTTTCGGTTTTACCCCACATCTTTCTAGCAACCATCTTAAATTGTTACTAAAATAGAGATTTTATAGCTTTCGGATGCAATGGGCTAAAATAATAATCGGAAGGTAGACAGGTGATTTGAGGTAGATTTCTTTGGTAAGGAACAAAATAGTAAGGGCAGAAGACCTGAGAAGATTATAATGCCGATAATTCGTAACGTATCGTGAGTTACAATTGCTTTTTGAGATCTAGGGCGCTCAGTCATACTAATATGTACCAGACTAGTTAGTGTAAAAGAGGAACTTAGCCGTCAGGATGTGAAAATCTGTTGAATTTCACATTTAAGGTAATCCTTTTCTACCATCGCCACGTGAAGGATATTTTCGTTAGCTGAGTTCAGGCAGCAGAAGCAAAGTCCAGTGTTCATAGGCATTACTCAAGTGTCACTAGTATAAGACTTTATTTAATCATAACTTATCCTAGGAAGAATCTGTTTAACTTATATGATCAGTAACAGGTCATATATTAAAAAAGGAGAAAGTTATAAAATGGCAGTTTGTAATGAACAAAGAAATTAATTTTTCATGCTTGTATTGTAAACAGACAGATTAGTATTGATTTTTTGGGCTAAGTCTAAGTAATATGATTAGCTAACATTATAATTTTACATAATCAAAAGAGTATTTTTGAGTGATGCACATATTTCTTTTTCATTGTTTATAGTGTTCTGTTGAGTGGATGATCATCCGAATGAATTCCTGGAGAATGATCATGTAAACAAATATCTTTAATTCTGTAAAATGTTCCACAAATTGTCTCTATTTGTATTACATTCAAAACGACAGATCCTCACTTTCATTAGAAGTTAGAAACTAGTTTCTGTTATACAAATTCAAACTAGGGGTGTTTCAGTCTATAGAAGCATTCTTTAGCAATCATTGCAAGCCCTGTATCAGTTCTCGTTTTGCAGCCAATTTCCAAACGAAGGAGATGATGGGATTGAAGAATAAGAAAGAGGGGAAAAAATTGTATTTCACGAATAAATGAAAAAAGATTCATTATAATGTCGTTTCATTTTGTTCAAATGTTTTATGTTTCTCCGGTTACTATTGTGAAAAATACTATCATTTATTTAAAATAAAACACGTTTATTTCCTTCTTGCAACACAATACACAGTGTCAGGTCAATTTCCAGACCCCAAATATACTATACTGTGACACTGATTCATCGAAAAATCATACTTCTCGGCGATGTTTATTGTGCGAGCGGAAGTAGAAGATTGTACATTACGTATTGCCGATTCTGGTATTTATAAATGGTTCAACGCTCCTCAATAAGGGGTGAAACATGAACTGAAGATCTACAGACATAGTCAGACTGGCAATTCAACCTCATGTGTGTGTGTGTGTGTGTTTGAATTTTAGTGCGTTTCATGTGGTTTAAAAAGTAAAATTATTTTTCCTCGAAATGCCTAACTGCCTTTTTCTCTAGGTACGATACAATTCCATTCGAGTGTAATATTGTATGTCTCTACTAATGAATTGTGACTGCTATTTTTCAATATTCTTGCAATTGATCAGATAAAGAGGCATCATTAATTTTATTCTGGAACTATTTATCTATTTTGTATGAGTTGCCGTATATTCAATATTTATAATAGTATGACCAATTTCAAGTCACTTGCTATTTTAGCGTCACTTAAGCATATTTGGATTCTCCATCTCCAATTGAAATGCTAATCAAACACTGATTCGTTATTGGAACTATCTATCAACAGCAAGACTTTCCTCGTAGCGGGAAGCGTCAGAAAGTTGTCCAAGGGAAATGAATAGCAAATATTGAAAGGCCCAAATCGAATTGCGGTGATGTTTGCCTAGTTCTGCAGCGGTGTGTTCTCCGTGCGCCAATGATGAGTGCGTCAAAACGGCCGTTAGTGTCGCAATTGGCAGGCGAACTCGTTTCGTGAGCTCGCGGCTGTGCAAACCCAGAATTCGCCCGACACTTCCGGCTGCTTCCGGTGGCAAGGGCAGCCGATGGAACGCTACACGCCACAGGAATAATCTCTTCGGCAGTCACGCCCGTGGGCTGCGCGCACCACTGTCACAAGATATGTGATATTTCCTGTCAGATTCACAGTATGTTTTCGTTGCCTTCTCAATCTCGTCTCAGGATTTTCTTTCGACATTTAAGTCATTTTTATGTTTGATTAATAGATTCGAAGTTGTGAAAAAACGGGAAATCGACTGGGGCACACTGAAGTAGATTCTGAACTAAAAAACGGGAATCGCTTCTGCAGTACTCCCTTCAATGCCCAATTATCATTTTACCCAACGCCATCTTAAAATCTCTAGTAAAAAACAACTAATGGTGCTACAATCGCCCCATACTTTCTCACATTTCTGCATATTTTGGAAAGACACTTAATTGAAAATGAGACCTTCATTAATTTTTAAGCGTCCCTTCTCCTATACGTGGTAAAATATTTGAAGAAAAAATTTGTAGTGGTTTTTACAAAAATGTTTTTTAATTGCATTACTTTCAAGCCCAAATTAGCAATAAATACGCGACAATATGCGAAAACTACTCGGACGTAAAAACAGAAGGCAAATATCTCTATTGTAAATTTTGTACTTTCGTAACGTTAAAGTTTTGCTATTTTCTAAAATATGAAGTGTTCGCAGAAAATAGGATTGGTTTATATTTTTACCATCACTTGTTACAAACGACAAACAAATGTAAAGGAAAAATCTCATGCTGTTTTAGAGAATATTGTTATAAAAGTTTTATAATGGCCTACTATTTGCACGAAATTACACACAAATTATTTATATTTGCGAAAAATTGAGCATGACCTTATTTTGAGATACCCTTAAACCGATTTCATTAGGCAAAAAACTTTATTTCAATATTATAGTTGTAAGAAGATAGTCAATAACAAGCCATAAACTATTTTTAACTGGAACAAATTACAGATACCTATAGTTAATGACAATTTCTGATCAGAATAACCAATGACTTGAATCATGTGAAAGCAAATGAAATTTACATTTTTGATTAGTTTTGAAAAATGTTTGTTTCTCACTCATCATTGACATTAAATTATTTCTTTAGTAACAAATAACGTTAGATTTAATCTTGGAATACAAAACTAAAGTTACATAGAATATTTTCGTTTTTTAAACAAAAACAACTATCCTCTTTTTACAATTTGCTTTCTACCACTTCCAAACTTTAATAAATTCATTACCGACTCTGTATCTTAATTCTGTCCCTGCCTTTAACTATAAAATAATGATTTTCATGTAAGAAATTTTTTTTCGTAACGATAATAATAAAAGGAAGGAAAGTGTTCCCTTCATCTGTAAAACAATGTAGAAGCCACATCTTTTTAAATCTAGGATTCAAATTGTCAACGGAGTATCTAATTGTTCCTTTCCCACTTTTACCATTATTTAACGTAGAATCATTAGTTAAGGGCCGAGGAATGAGCCGAGAACAATGATGAAATAATAATTATTCCATAATTTGATGGAAATTAAGTCTGATACATTCATTTATTCATCTCATTGAAATTCAATTAGTCGTTTAACTACCTACACGTGTACGTACATGCATTCTACTCATTGGAAGCTAATAATTCCAAGAATTAACGAACCACTAATAAAGTTTGAAATACGGTTGAAATGCGTGCTGAGTAATCCTTAAATTACGGGACAACATATGTTCATTGTCATATCTAATTTCCTAGTAACATACTGTTTCGAGTTACAAAATTCAATAGAAACATATACTATTATTTAGCGAATGGGTGGAAGTGAATACAATTCAACTTTCAATGGCATATTTTCTGCTTTGCTGCCGAATGTTGTTGTCATCTGTTCATTGGAAAGAAGCGTGGCTGTTGGTTACCTGGGAAGAAGAGGAGCACATGCGAGATTGCTATCAGCCCACGCTCTCCCCACACCCCCTCCCCACACCCCCTCCCCACACCCCCTCCCCACGCCCCCTCCCCACGCCCACTCCCCACGCCCACTCCCCGTGCCCACTCCCCGTGCCCACTCCCCGCACCCACTCCCCGCACCCACTCCCCGCACCCACTCCCCGCACCCACTCCCCACACCCACTCCCCACACCCACTCCCCACACCCACTCCCCACACCTACTCCCCACACCCACTCCCCACACCCACTCCCCACACCCACTCCCCACACCCACTCCCCACACCCACCCCCCACACCCACTCCCCACACCCACTCCCCACACCCACTCCCCACACCCACTCCCCACACCCACTCCCCACACCCACTCCCCACGCCCACTCCCCACGCCCACTCCCCACTCCCACTCCACACACTCACTCCCCACACCCACTCCCCACACCCACTCCCCACACCCACTCCCCACACCCACTCCCCACACCCACTCCCCACACCCACTCCCCACACCCACTCCCCACACCCACTCCCCACACCCACTCCCCACACCCACTCCTCACATCACTGCCCACATCCGTTTTTGGAAACTAGCATGAACAGGATCATTTCATATAACGAAGTCTCACATGTGACATTCGTCGTTGATTAGTACCCAACTCCTCGTGACGTCGTGTTCGGCTGGTCGGTTCCGAGACAACGAAAGAGACATCGAATACCTGCATTACATCAGTACACGAAAAATTGCCTATCGCCAGGGGCATTTGTAAAACAATTTTATGGAAATCTAAATTCGCAGTTTGTAATGTTAAAAAATGAAATTTTACGAAAGTGTAGATTCATTTTATAAAAATTTTTACTTGTTCACTGGAAAACGTTGCTCAACATATATGTAAATATTTTACATTTGAATATAATATACAATTATTTGTATTTGACTTGGTGACAACCAGAACGGTATAAGTGGCATTTTATGAATTCTGAGAACACTTCATTTAATTCAATATTAATGTAAAGTGGTGCTTTATTTCATAATTAAAACCACCTTTTTCGTTCAATACTGTCTTCAATACTTCATCAAGAGACTCAATTACATTTTATCAAGTATTTCATTACCCTACATCAGAATTTCGTGTGTAATTCAATGACTAATTGAACGAATTAAGTAACCATGCAACGATATCATCTCGCTTTTACAAGGCCTCAATTAGCTACGCGTTACGATTACGTAAGACTTTACAGTGCGTAAATAATATACTGCATATATTAGTTCAGCCATAAATCACCACTTGTCTCTTGTTTGTTACTTTCGTATTCTTCCGGCAGTTACGTCATAACTTTCACTTATAACGTCTCCACACAAGTAATTTTGCAGATAGTGTGCGTCACGTTTGCATATTGATTCACACTCTCGCCCCCTCTTCCATTTAGGTTTAATACGAAAAATCTATTGTTCGTCATTATAAACATATCTTTTAAATGTTGGACCGAAGAGAATATTTTGCCATTCGTAAACCAAACTTATAAACTGAAAAGAGCAGTTAACTCGTACTTTAAAGTAACTTTGAACTTATAACTCTGCATTACATTAAATAACTAAGGCTTATCGTTAATGTTCAAGTTAGATAATTTGAAGTGGGATGATGATCATGAAGGGTGAAGTAGTATGTAATGTGAATGAACATACAGTGGGTTATGGAACAGGGAAAACACAAAAAGACTAGAAAAACAATTCCGCAAATTTTGTTTGTCTCTAGTACGCTTCGCTTCTATCTCAAATCTGCCATAATTCGAACTCCGAAGTGAAAAATCAAAGTTATGAGCTGCATCCTTTTCCCATATATGACAACAGATTGTAAGATAATGTAGAATATATTCCGCAGTTGGAAATATTACCTTGAATATAAGTGTTCATTTATTTGATTTCTTATCTCTTCTCGCGGTGCTTTTTATATTGTATGTAGTGCCCTACGGCATAAGGGAATCACGGATAATATCCATTTCTGTAGAGCGTTCGGCAAACTAGAATGAAATTTGCTAATGCCAATGCGTGCTAATTATCCAGGGACCGAATGTATGAGGAAATGCCCCACGCCAGTGACATACGCTGTAGATGTTATAATTTTGCATTTTGCCAGTTTGCATGAAGCTTAACTGGAAAGTTATTAAATGTATCTCATTAGTAATTCAGAGAACTTAATGTAGTTAATAATTATCTTTGTTACGTTTACAAAAAAACCAAGTAAAATTATTATAGAGGCAAACAACGCAGACCACAAATTTAAAATCAATGTAACGGAATCATGTGAACATTTGAATAAATTTAAAAAATGTAAATATTACAATATCAATGGTATTGCAAATGATATAAAAATGCCTCAAAATAAACGTTACAAAGTTGTAGGCTACCCAGGGGAACCCCAGACCCCAGTTTTTGCCAACAAACATGTATAACATAAATAAGATACCCATGTGATATTTGTCTCTGGTCGGTAGAACACTCATCTTCAATTGGTGCTAGGTAGCTACCTCAAATAAGTTTGCCTATGTCAGAAAACGTACCTTAAACTACCATGTCCTATGAGCTGTCTTTTAATTAGGGCCAAAGATCACATGTGCAACTTCGTTTTATACTTCCTACATTTTAATCGGCAAAAATTACCTTCGATTAATTATAGCTAGACGACAAACACACACAATGGACTCTAAATTTCAAATAGATTTTTAGTCGCAAGTTCCCGCGGTTAAGAGCCTGTAATCTACTGATTATTTGGGTGTAGGTCAACGAGCTACAATAAACTTCGTAGATTGGCTGACCCTATGATTTCAACGCTCTTTGTGGACGCTCGTTAAGCTAGTGGCCATCATATTTTTTGCAGTGAATACCTAGTGGTGGTGTGTAGAACTGATAAATTGAATCGACGCGTTGATGTACATTTTATTTCTATATGGTTCTTTTTTTATTCAACAGTATTTAAGTATTATTTATATGCCCCTCTCCAAAACCAGCGCCTTATGGAATACTAGAATACTCTATGTCACTAGAGAGCGCTGCTTTGACTACAAAAAACCTGGCTTCAATTCTCTGGAAAGATGGCAGCGCTTCAGCCCCTTTACGTAATTCATTGTAATGAAAAGTATTTGAAAGTAGTTCAAGAGCAATTCGGGGATGGCGATTGCATCTTTCAACCCGATCGAGTAACTGTTCATACTGCACGGCCTGTGGCGGAGTGGTTACACGACAATAACATCCCTGAAATGGACTGACCTGCACAGGGTCCTGACTTGAATCAAACATCTTTGAGATGTTTTGTAACGTCGACTTCCTGCCAGGCCTCACCGCTCTACATCGATATCTCTCCTCAGCGCAGCACTCTGTGAAGAATGGGCTGCCATTCCCCAAGAAACCTTCCAGCACCTGACTGAAAGTATGCTTGCAAGAGTGGAAGCTGTCATCAAGGCTAAAGGTGGGCCAACACCTTATTGTATTCCAGCATGGCCGACGGAGGCCGCCACGAACTGGCAAGTCATTTTCAGCCACGTACCCGGATACTTTTGATCACATAGCGTATATTCTATCACGCCAGTGTATGTAAACCGGGTCCTCACTGCACCCGTTCGTACCTCGCCCGACGCTCAAAGCTTGCGGAAAAACGCCACTAGGGCGGGAGGGGGTCGGGCGACGCGCGAATCAGCCGGCGCTTGTTTGCTTTCCGCCAGGCTTACCAACCGCGTGAAAGGCGCGTCATTCCGTCGGAATTGGATCAATTAAACGCGCATTTCGCGCTACAGGTACGCGTAGTTCCGCGGCGGTGATTGGCCGGTGAAATGTCCGACTGAATGAGAGAGAGTTCGGCCGGTTCCCGAGACCGACAGCCGCGCGCCGTCACAATCGAATCGCGCGTGCGTGCGTTGAAAGCGCAGCCAATTGACGCGCAGTCGATCTGACACATTGATTACCTAATCGATGGGACGACGCAACAAACGATGCAGTGATTGGATGCTTACCTGCGTCGTGTCGCGGGCGGGGGAGGGGGGGTTCGGTGGGAGTGATTGATTGAACCGATCTGTCCGCGAGTCGACACAATCGCGATTTTGCGGGGCCGCGCTTCCCGCGCAACGGCGAACAGAGCGGAGATAACGCGCGTGTTACGGCAGTGACCCCGATCTTTGAGCGGAGTGTTTTAATTAGTCTCGTGCCGTACGAGCGCCCGACCAACTCGGCAAGTGTTATGGTACACTGCGCTGAAAAGGCAAAACATCACATACGTCCAAGAGACTCTTTTAATGACAGATAAAGTAAATGGGAGCAGGAGAGATCTGAAGTAACGACAAACAAAATCGACATAGTCAACAATTATGGTACACAGTATCTCAAATTTACTTAATTCAATGAAACTTGACTACTTTTTTGTCGATGTCCTCAAACTTTGAAAATTGGTTACGCTCATTAAAGAAGTATGTGAAAAAATATAAATAGTATGTGTGCTTGTTTCCGGACCTATCAACTTAAAACGGGCAGAAATGCCAGTGCGTTCGCACAGTCCCTTCGCACAGTCCCTTCGCACAGTCCCTTCGCACAGTCCCTTCTCACAGTCCCTTCTCACAGTCCCGTCTCACAGTCCCGTCTCACAGTCCCTTCTCACAGTCGCTTCTCACAGTCCCTTCTCAAGTCCCTTCTCACAGTCCCTTCTCACAGTCCCTTCTCACAGTCCCTTCTCACAGTCCCTTCTCACAGTCCCTTCTCACAGTCCCTTCTCACAGTCCCTTCTCACAGTCCCTTCTCACAGTCCCTTCTCACAGTCCCTTCTCACAGTCCCTTCTCACAGTCCCTTCTCACAGCCCCTTCTCAATCTCGTCTACTATTTACCCATATTATACTGATTTATTATTTTCACGATTGCTGAATGACTGGTGATAATATAAATAATAAAAATCGTCGTTTGAATATTAAGAGATATCGTATAATCAAGACACGTTTAAATAGTTGCCAAACGTGGCCATTACAATGCCATAGGCTACAGTTTATAAATATCCACGTCAAAGGTGAATACACATTATTAGTTATTCTACATTTTGAGAAAGCTTTTTCGAAAACTACTTCAGAAATATTAAAAAGTACAGTTCTAGCGGCCGGCTGATTTGATCGGTAATTTCCCGTTGCTTTTCCTATGAATACTACGCGAATTCTGAATCTGTACCTTATGTACGGGCCATATACAGCGCGTAATATTTCCTTATTTTTTCTTGTCCTATCCTTGTCCATTAAATCAACACATTTACACTCACATGCGCCTCAGAATTTATGGAAACCAGTCGGGGGCAGTGCTCCGCTGGTGAGAAATACCTGGTCGGGGAAACTCTCGTAAGCGGACGTGTGGGTCAGCGCCGGATGTCGCCATTCAGCCGAAAATCATCACCACTTTCAACGATGAAAACGTGTATTAAATTTATGGGACTAATGATTTTAGCAGTTGACGGGCCCGGAAACATTAAGCAGTTAATCTATCAATTACACCGGCTTGTGACATTAAATATTTGTTCAGCGGCTCAGGGTTCCAAACGTCTCTAAAACTAATGTTGGCGCGGTGAATACAGATCTGACTGCCATGTTCACGTAACACGTATGTTGAAGAAATGTTTATTTTCTACTTCTTGATCACATAACATCCACATATATAACAAAAACGATTTGGATTTTTCTTTCCGATGTGATGTCACTGAAACATGCCATTTTTCTGCCGATTCACTCAAACTTGCTACTGACACGTGAAAGTCCAACGGCATTTTCAGCACAGCCTGGCGCCCTGAGGGAGACAGTGCAGCGCTCGCCACGCTGCGTGGGAAGTTTGTTTATAAGCAACGGCAGACATGGATCAGAGCTCGTTATGTTGCATTCTGTGTTCATCAGTAACTTACGTAGTGTTACTTAAGTAAAGTCGGACAAAGAGATCAACAGTCTAAATAGTGTATCTCTACTTGAAGTATTTCAACGCAACATATATCATAATTGTTGTTGTAAATTACGTATTATGCAACATCTGTACGCGATACATCAGAACTAAAATAATATTCTGATTTAGAATATTCGAATTGCTATATGAGAAGTAAAATGATTTGTACAGCAAAATCATCGCAGGTCAGTGGTATTAATCATGGGATGGTTCAGTAAGTGCTGATGGCAACTTGAGCTCAAGGACACTGGATTAGCGGCTGCGGCTGTGACGAGGTTTGCAATGGGCGACGTGGCGATGAGATTTATTGATTATTGATGATTCACTGCACATCAATTTCCAACGTCATTGGTCTCGTAAGTGTAGTGTATGTTTCGCTCGGACTGTGGTGGTGGTGGTCTTCCCCTGCTGACGGTGACATTCGGCGCCAACCTACCGTCGGATAGCAGGGTTTTCCCGAACCAGGTAATTCTCCCACCTGCAAGGCACTACCCCATCCGGGACAAGCTCTAAGCTCCCGACTGATCTCCCGACATGTATGGTGACGTAGCGCATGTTAAAGTAAGTGTGTGTAAGGGGTGAGGATAGAACAAGGAAGAAGTAGGAATGATCGCGAGCGATCTGCGGCCCGTTTGTTAAGGTATTGCTCCATCATTCGCCTAGTATTGATCGGAGAAACCACGCAAAAGTACCTAGAATCTTCTCTACTCTAGAATTCTAAGTACTCTAGAATTTTCCTCCAGGCAGCAACTGAATTCGACCAAGCTGACAAGCTTGTGTCGAAAATCCTGCTACCTTCGGGTCTCGAACCTAGAATCTCCCGGTCAGAGGGGCTGCGGAGTGACATCTGCTGATGCCCTGAGCCCTCTGTCCCGGTACGCGCAATGGGCGAAGGGCTCGGGGCGCTGGGCGCGGGCGGGCGGGCCTCGCGCCTCATCCGCTAATGCAATAATAATGCGCCGGCACTGTGCGCCAGCGAGCTCTGCCGGAATGGAATCCGGCAGATTGCTTTGAATCTGCGCGGCGCGCAGTGATGGACACCGGCACGGGGGCGCCTCAATATTTCATGACCCCCTCCCCCCAGCCCGCGTGCCCTTTGGCTTCTCCCGCTGAGCCCATCCCTCCCTGCCTCTCGCCGTTCCGACCCCTCCCCGACTGTCAATTCCCTCACAGCGGTGGTGGTGGTGTAACGGTTATTCGCGGGTTCACACGCGATAGAAGCCGAGGATTTTTAAGGGCGAAAAATTCCTTCGTAAGCGTTCCTTCGGAGGGGAAGTAAAGCCAGTGGTCTCTTGTTATAGAGCGATTTTTATAAGAATGAACCGTTTTAACAGCTAGTGTTGCCAACACAACAAGGTTCTGTGATCGTTGTGTTCTTTAGCATATAAGACTCTCCTTCCTACATTCATCAGTTTGCAGTTGGCTAACTTGTAAATGGCTTCGGCGCTTCCTTTTGTGATGTCCTCACCCAATGAAATCATAGTGCGCCACTAGACATTTTCCCACACACGTAATTAGATTTCAATATTTTCCGGACTCACGTACTTTCATATAACTGAGTGAAACTCTTAGACTTCTGTACATCTTCACAGGAGACCTAAACAAACTCTTTACGAAGAGGCGCGGCTGAACAGCTGCCGCGTGGAGGGATACTTCTCTGAAGACACGAGATATTCATTTGTTTAGCGAACTGTCACTTTGGCTCATTCTTATAAAAATCGCTCTATAGTAGATTTACTGGCATGTAAAAGATCCTGAAGGTTAAATAACGCCTTTGAGCTAAATTCAAATCGCCTGTTTCATCGCCCAAGAAATACCTCCTTCCTTTGCTAGCTGGTGAAAGGAGCGTAGCGAAATTTGCGTGGTCAGACAGAAGAGCAGGCCTCATCGCCTGAGTCTCGCCACGTAAAATAAGGCATCAATTCAATTCAATCCCGCCCCCTCCCTGGACGTAGAAAACTACATTTAAACTATCCAAGACTACTTCGTAGTTTCTTACAAGTAGAAGACTTACACTACTTCCTCTCTCTCCTCTCTCTCCATCCTGTAGTGATTCTCATTTTTCCATTTGTTGAAAGTTTTGATTCTTGAAATATTAATGAAAATAAAAATAAAAATATACAGTTATTTTTTTGTAGCGACTGATGTTTCTACGGCATACACCGTATCTTTGAATTATGGCAACTTTCTGTATTATTAAATTTAAAACGTTTCCAATTTTAAAATAAAATTGAAACATTTATTTACAATGACTATTCCATTCGTGAAATTATAACCAATAGGGATTAACTACATATACAAATTAGAGAGGTGTATCTAAGTTTATCGATTTGTCTATTCGATTTTTCTTACCGCTTTTACCAACTGGCCAATCATAAACTGTGACTCATCTATCATAGGAGGCGTTATACATCGATCGTTATGTCGATGTCCAATACACCGCGTATGTACTATAAGATAACTTTATTGATTTTAACATAGCTTTCAGGTATTCTCAATATTCGGGGCATTTTGGAACTCTACTGGACATAATTTCACTCGTGGAATAGTCCTATTGAATTCCAGTCGTGCTTCGGAAATTCTCAGATAAATCCCCTCCTCGCTTCGCGAATCGGGCATTCATTGACGATTTCCAAAGCACTCGTGGTATTACCTGTGATAATAACATCGAAAACAGGAACTTTACACAAACATTTGTTACTAACAGAACACAATACTAAAAGTATTTTCAACGCGTCCACATTCATTTTATACTTCAAGACTTGTACCTTCTCGTTTATACTCCAAGACGGTAAACATTCGTCTATATTCCGAGACTGTCAACTCTATTGGGCTATTTTGCATGACGTCAAACTTTCGTCCGTACATTGAGACGCCTACCTCTTTTTTGGTTGTTGATTTTAATCTTGTCCGGCTCCATAGTATCAAACCTATGTATTCGTTCCAAGAAGACCCTGTATTAGTTCCTCGCGTTTTCATAACGTCTTAAAACGCCTTCTTAATGTTAAAGATTGACTCGCTACAATCCACAGTGTTTGTCCTTTTTTTGACTCCTCCTTTTTTCATATCGACGTGTTATTCTCTATGCTTTCCACTCTTATGTACTGAGTTTTGGACTCGTAAAGTGAGTGTTTATTGACGCCGGGCGCGTCAAGTGCTTAAGTCATTATTTCTGTACGTGTAGTGTACGTTTTTTTCTGGAAGATAGCTTTGTTTTTTCGTCTGCTAGCACGTGATATGTGGCGCCGGCTTATAGGTGCGTGATTTCTACCTCCAGATATCTCCTCCCCCATGGAGCACCGCCTCTGCCGGGACAAGCTCAAGCACCTGACAGCTCCACTGGCAGGTGCAGCGATGTAGTGTTAGTGAGTGTATATGTGTGTATGGGAAGATAATGGGACCTGGGAGAGGAAGCAAAAATATCTCACGCGTCAATGGCCTGTTAATCTACTGCTTTATCATTTTTCTGATATTGAAAGAAACAAAACAGAAAACTGCCGATCCGGGGGACCAGATCGCTAAGGCAGTAGTGCCGAAGGATCGGACCGAAGGATCGCGGGTTCGAGTCCCGCCTCGGGGATGGTAGTATTGTGTTCGTCATTTCATCTCCTATCATCATCACATGTGTAATCCTCACAGTTACCATACCGTTACAAGCAATAGTGGTCGCTAATGACCGAAAAGTTGATGCGACCTTAAATAACAAAAAAAAAAAAACAGCAAACTACTGATTGGAGCATTGTGCAACTACAATTCTCCTCTAGAGAGTTCGGCCCCGTCAAACACGCTTTCCCCCCTGCTCTGACCACACTACACCTGTTCTCCTCGCTCTCCGTTTGGACTTCCCCTCCCCTCCCTCTTCCTCAGTCGCTTCCCATCTCTCTTCGGTTCCGCAGCGCGCCTCGGATTACACTCACATTAGCGACTCACCGTCAGCGCCTGATATTGGAAATGGAAACGAGCTGCAGTATGCACGAGCCGTCGATTCGTCAAAACCCCCACCTCCCCTCCTCTCCCACCCTTCCCCTCCCCGGCGCGATCGCCCTAAGCGTTATGGCTGCGCCGCGGGACGCGGGGGCGGCGGCGGGGGCGGCGGCGGGGGCGGCGGCGGGGGCGGGGGCGGGGGCGGGGGCGGGGGCGATGGCGCCGGGGGTGACGGCGGGGGCGGCGGCGGGGGCGGCGGCGGGGGCGGCGGCGGGCTCGGCGGCGGCGGGGGCGGCGGCGGTTGCGGCGGCGGGGGCGGCGGCGGGGACGAGAGCAGAGGCGCATGCACGGTGCTTTCCAACTGCCAGATGCTATTTAGCTCGCTCACTAACGCTTCAGTTGGGGATGTTCATGAATATCGTTTTCTGCTTCTACAATACTACTGTAATTGTTGAGATTTACTCCTGTTATTGAAATACAATCTTTGAGTCGTAAAAAGTAACTTTTGTCAAGCTAACTGCTATTTCTGTTGCAGGTAGTGACACTCAAATGAATGACGGGAAAAAATAATATTATATGTTGGCAACCAGTGTGGCATATGCTTTCTTCTTAAGACCACTCACTTTCTACATCCGAGTAACCAGGTTCGAGTCTGGGTTGTTCCATGCGCAAACGTGTAGTGGAAGAAGGGGGTTCGCCGCAGGTTCGCTGGGGGTTCTCCCGTTTCTCTGCATCTCATTCAACCATTTCATTCTCGTCATCTTTTAATCCACACCATCATCGTCATCAATAGTGCTTCAAAAATATTTCTCTCAGTTATGGCCTAAGGCTAAAGAGGAATAAAAGATGCAGATTGCATGTAGGAAGAACGGCCATTACTTCGATTCTCTGGACCTGGTGATAAAATTATAAAAGCCAGCCTCTGAGATATCTGAGTATGAAAGGCTGCATTATTTGAGTATATTGCTTCCAGGAGCCATTTGTTGAAATATTATAGAGCTGGACCCATTATCATATTTGAAATTGAACTCTTTATTATTATTATTATTATTATTATTATTATTATTATTATTATTATTATTATTATTATTATTATCATCATCATCATGATCATTATCATTATTATCATTATGAATTGTAGTACTCGCGTTGCCTTTAGTGATTTCATGATTAGCTATAGGATATGCGCTGCATCTGTGAGACTCAGATCAATTAATTCATTGTTCCTCTGGTAGAAGTTTGTGCTATTGAGTTCCTAGTCATTTTTAATATTATCTCTAAGTATATTATAATGAATAATTAGGATGTAATTTCCTAAAGGGTTTTGAAGAATAAATATTTGTAGATATGCTGAGTCCTGAAGATCCTGAGACGCAGATTCTCTGATCTACGACGGACAGCTTTACTTCACAAAGGCTGGCTTTAGTGGGCCATCCGAAAATACTCGATTTCGTGAGTAGCCAATGGCTGACTCACAGATACACCAACTCTGCTTATCAGAATCACGCATCTCTTGTTGACGCCTAAGACGCTGAAAGGGGTGGTAGGAAACATAAGACTGTTGGAAGTGCGATAAAATGACGACGCCTTTCAGACATAGTTCGTTAATTTACACTTTTGAAGAGTAGTATCTTAAATATGGTGCAGATATTTATTCTTAGCTTATTCAGTATAAAATATGAATTACCTTCAAACGACTGTTTTCAGTGAAAAGAATGAATGCGAAAAAAATTAATCAGTAATTACTCTACACATGTGGTATACACATTTGATTTATCATTTTTTAAAATAATCCTTTTGAAGGCAGTGAAATTAGTGTTTCTTCAACATTCTTACGTTCTGGTCGGAATCATCAACGGCCGCCCACTCAGCTGGTATCCTGTTCAGGTTACCGTGATACCTTCACGTTGCTTGCGCGTTGAACTTGATCGCGAGATGAGAGAGCTCAAGTAAATCATGTGTTAGTATGGACGAGACGTAAAATAGATATTTAGTATATAGCCTACTAAGTCGTACAGTTTCATTGTATTCAGTAGATCTCCATTAAACATTTAGAATATATATCGTAAACATTCTCCGTGTTTATATGTAATAAATTCATTATAAATGGTACATAAATGACACACGTTTAATGAAAAAATATAAAACACTGATGGTTTCCATAGAACAAAAAATATTCCCTGTGTCTCATTGGCGCAGTACGAGCATTCCCGTTCGGTTTATTGATAGATTAATAGTTACTAGCGCGTCCACTTCCATGGTCATTAGTACCGTAAATGTAGTGCATTTTCCCTCAGGAGGTGCTGGTGATTTTCCTACGCTGGATGGTGAGATCTGATGCCGACCTACTGTCTACTAGAGGGATTTTTCACAACCAGAAATCCCCGACCAGCCTGGTACCGCCGCAGACGGGACAAGCTCTAAGCTCCCGAACGGTCTGCTGGCAAGTGTGGTAGTGCAGTGCATGCAAGTGTAAGTTTATGAAAGTAAGGGATGAAGATAGGACAAGGAAAGGGGAATGAATGATAGCCCGCGGTCTGTGGCCCGTTTGTTAGGATACTGCTCCGGCATTCGCTTGATGTCGATCGGAGAAACCACGGAAAAACTACCAATTAGAGCCGCCGCGCTCTACAAATCTCCTCCAGACAGCGACTGAACTCGACTTACCTAGTGTGCAAAATCCGGCCTCCGTCGTGACTCTTCGAAAATTTGGCGCGAACTCTGCATGATTTAAGTAAAAACGTTGGTGTGATACACAAACAATAATGGAATGTGACTTAAGAGCAAATGGAGCAACGCAAGAAAATCTGCCTAGAACACAATTTGTGCACCACAAGATCAACTTAATCTGACATGTGATTGTAACGTACTGGCAATTATGAGTATTATAATAAAATTGAAAATTACAAACCGTCTAAGGAATCACTCTTAAGGGATTGAACCCTCAAAATAAATAGGACTACTTAGTCCTTTTTGCTAATGCATAATGACACATGTTTTTGAAGTCTTCACAAAGATACGTTCTTAACAAGAAATTGTCCCGAATAATAACTTAAAAAGTAAACAAAAATATAAAAATTATACGATAATTGTATTCGTAATAAAGCATATTTAACAATCATCACCTTATCGTCATATTCGTTCTCTCTCTTCATATTATATAAATATAAAATTAAGTTTGTTTAAAAATTAAAATACTCACTTGATAGTAATTTTGATCCATAAATCATTACAATTGTCTAATCAAACTTTAGAACAATGAAGCATTTCGAACGCATTTCCAGCATAGCATTATTACTTGCACTCTGTATTGACCGTAGGCTGCTTATTCTCACGACCATACTCCCCTCACACGTGCGTGTCAGTAACTACAAATAAGCACCTTTAACGCATTAGATGTGTCTCATAAGGCGAATGTACCCATTATGTAATAACAGGTAGACACCGTGACCCGAGGTTATCCATCTTCATTTCAGCCCTACACAACACTGTAATTTTACAAATACATCATTTCAATGGCTCTTTAAATGAGTTATCTTTTGAGGTATAGCTGCGTCATAAACACCGGTTCTCTGCAAGCACGAGCCACCCTAAGCATAAAGCTTCAAGGCGGGGTTCGTGACAGAACCTTTCATAAAGTTCTTATGCGCATCGCTTCCACTGTGGGGAGATAACCGCAAACGCCACTTTAAGTCACACCCGCCCTTTCATTTAAAGCGCCCTTCCTCAATCCGTAAAAAAGAACCAGCATTTCATCCTCGGTGTGCGACGTGGTATACAGAGACGGCGTGGGGTGAGGTGTATAGGTAAGAAAGGAGGCTGGTCGGAAAGAGGCATGGCGAAGATAGGCGAGGCGGAGAGAGGCGAGGTGGAGAGAGGCGAGGTGGAAAGAGGCGAGGTGAAGAGAGAGGCGAAGTGAAGAGAGGCCAGACGGAGAGAGACAAGGTGAAGAAAGAAGAGGTGGAGAGAGAAGAGGCGGAGAGAAGCGAGGTGGAGAGAGAGGCGAAGTGGAGAGAGACCAGAGAGAGACAAGGCGAAGAAAGAAGAGGTGGAGAGAGAAGAGGGGGTGAGAGACGAGGTGGAGAGAGGTCAGACGGAGAGAGACAAGACAAAGAAAGAAGAAGTGGGGAGAGAAGAGGTGGAGAGAAGGGAGGTGATGAGAGACGATGTGGAGAGAGGTCAGGCGGAGAGAGTCAAGTCGAAGAAAGAAGAGGTGGAGAGAGAAGAGGTGGAGAGAAGGGAGGTGGTGAGAGACGAGGTGGAAAGAGGACAGACGGAGAGAGACAAGGCAAAGAAAGGAGAGGTTGAGAGAGAAGAGGTGGAGAGAAGGGAGGTGGAGAGAGAGGCGAAGTGGAGAGAGACAAGGCGAAGAAAGAAGAGCTGGAGAGAGAAGAGGTGGTGACAGACGAGGTGGAAAGAGGTCAGACGGAGAGAGACAAGACAAAGAAAGGAGAAGTAAGAAGAGAGAGGTGGAGAGAATGGAGGTGATGAGAGACGAGGTGGGGAGAGGTCAGACGAAGAGAGACAAGGCAAAAAAAGGAGAGGTGGGGAGAAAAGAGACGGAGAGAAGGGAGGTGGAGAGAGAGGCGAAGTGGAGAGAGACCAGAGAGAGACAAGGCGAAGAAAGGAGAGGTGAAGAGAGAAGAGGCGAAGAGAGGTGGAGGGAGGCCAGACAGAAAGAGACAAGGCATATAATGGAGAGGTATGGAGAGAAGAAGCAGGGAGAGGTGAGGTGGTGGGAGACGAGGTGGAGAGTGACGAAGCAGAGAGGAGGCAAAAGGAGAGATGGGGAGATGTGAGGGGGAATGGTAAAGCGAGAAGCGGATGATCAGTGAGAGATGAGACCTTGAGAGACGAGGGGTCATTTCATTTCAAAAGTTCAAAAAAGAGGTCATCAAGTGGATTCATCAGAATGTTATTTAACGACCTGTTGACTGCTTGTTTTCGGAGGTTTCTACTTAGTCCGAGGTGGAGGCCGTACTTTCAGCGCTGTCTTTCCGCACACTTATTCAAATCTTACCAAAAGGCTGCTGTGCCCTACGTTCAACTAAATTCTTCCATATCGTCTTTTTTCCTTTCTCATCTTTTTCTCTTTTTTATGAAATAAAATTTTCTCTTTTCTAAGAAATGTTTACAATTCTTACTTTTTAAAATAAGCAGCAGTTGCTTTGGACACAAGGCTCATCATCTCTAGAAAGCTAGTTACATTGCTCATGTCCTTAACATGCCTGAATAAGACAATTTTTGTATTGTTTAAAAGGGGGAGATTGTTAATTGACAAATTCCAAAAAATTAACAAAAGGTTTGTATCAGGTGTCAGGATTTATCGTTATAACATGTGGTCCACAGGCGGGCAAGTAGCTCGAGCGGGCGCGGTTTGACGCGCCTGAGTTAACGCATCTCTTTCCACCACGAAGCGGCGCGAAAGACTGCGGCCCGCGCGTCGCTCGACTGGCAGCTGCGCCTGTGTCGGAATACCTCGTCCCGCGCCCGGGCGACCGCACTGCGCCTGCGCGTAGGCAACCCGCCGCGCGCCGCGCCTCGTCGCGTGCGCCCAATTTGTTTCGCCTCTGCAGGTTTCCTTATGGCGTTCGCGATCGCATTACGAATGCAACGCCGCCATGCATCAAATATGCAGAAATCGCCTCTGGGTATTGCCTCTACGACGCGCGGCTTGGTAGACGGGGAGGGCGTTTGGGAGAGAGGGGCTGAGGCGGGGAGTGTGGGGAAAAAGTCGGAGATCGGGTTGGTGAGTGGGGCGGGGCGGGGATGACGAGTGGAACGGGGCGAAACAGAAGTGAATGCTGCGTGGCGTTGTGGGGTGGGATGGAGAGGGTGGGAGCGGGTAGGGGCGGGGTGAGGGTGAAGAGGGATCAAAAGTGACTTGGAGGGGCGGGGATTGGCTTGGAGGGTCGGGGGGCAGCATTGGTTGGGGTGAGGAGAGTGGCGGGGAGGCGGAGTGTTTCTGGGAGGGCGGAGTGAATCGCGGGGAGCGGGGCGTGAATGAGGAGGGGAGGGGATGCGAAGGGGAGGGGCGAAGAGAGACGGGGAGGTGCGTGGTGAAACGGGCATCGCCTGGTCAGGAGCTGGGGAGCGGGGAATTCGGCGTGGAGAGATAGGAATGCTTCGGGAAGGTCGTAGTGAGGAATGGAAGGACAGGGCGGGGCAAGGGAAGGGTGCACAGGTTGAGGAGGGGCAGGAGGGCTGGGGAGGTGCGGGCGAGGTAGAAAAAGATGGTGACTGCGGAGGGCGGAGTGAAGCACGGAGATATGGAGCGGGGCAGGGGAGATGTGGCGAGGAGGAACGGGGAAGGGTAGGGGAGACGTGCTGGTGCGGGGCGTGGATGGGGAGGGGCGGGGATGTGGAAGGAAAGGGTGGAGAGAGACAGATTGTGGCGGGCAAGAGCGCAGATTAACTAGTCAGGAGCGGGGGAAGTCAGAATGGCGGGTAGGTGTTGGGAGAGAAGCGGGGAGGAACGGGGACGATTCGGGAACTGCGAAGTCAAGCGTGGAGGGGCAGGGCGGGCCTAGGGAGAGGCGGCTGGAAAGAAGAGGTAGAAAACTGCTTAGAGAGAGAGGAGTCAAGCATGGAGGGGTGGTACGGGAATGGAAAGGCGTGAAGGAATTGTTCGGGAAGAGCTGCGTCATAAGTGGAGAAGCGTGGCTGTGGGGGGGGGGTGCGCGGAGTAGAAAGAGAAGGAACTCTTTGGGGACGGTGAAGTGAGGCACTGAGTGGTGGGGCGGGGCAGGATAGGCATGGCGGGGAAGGACAGGGACAGTGCACAAAGGGCGGCGTTAGGAATGGAGGGATGGGACCGGGCTGAAGAGAAGCAGGACGGGCCGTGGGTGGCGTGGGCGGGGTAGAAAGCGATGGAACTGTTTGGCGAGGGCGTCATGAGGCACTAGGGGGAGGGCGTGGCGGGGAGCAACGGGTAGGGTGCGTGTAGAGGCGGAGCGACGCAGGGACGGGAGGGAGGGGGCGAGAAGAGATCAGTAGTGTTTTTGCGGCTTTGGAATCCGTTCTGCCGCGCGCTGCGCCCCCAATCTGCTTACGTGTCGCAGCCTTCGAGAGGCAGTTTTCCGCGTCACCCGCCTGGAACCGCCCGGAACCGCTCGGCGCCGATTCCTCGCTTTCCGGAGCGCTCGGTCGCGGCGACGCGGTTAGATTCTCTGCCCCGCGAGGCGGAAAGGGTCGAAGGCCAAAGAAAAAGTCGTATCTCTCGTATGCATTTGACAATGGAGAGAAGATGATAGAAAAGTTGGTGCCTGTCAAGTCGAAAAGATAGCCAATAGAGAAATTCTATAATACGTGAATAGCACGAAGAAAATAAAAGTACTAAACACGTTTTTCTCAGAATACAATATTAAGTAAACGAGTCAAAATGTAAAATTTCTTTATAAAAAAGTTATATAATTGTATGAAGTGGTGCGAGGAACAATATTTCAGTAAATGGAACAGAACTTTTATAAACAAGTCACGTAATTCCAGACAGTGCGTTATTTGGTCACCATGGGAGAACAAATGAATAAAACAGACATGCCACACTGAGCTCGTACGAGCTCCTTTCCTGACTGAAAAACCCGCCACTTCTGCCAGTAGGAGAAAGTTCCCCTGACTCAGTTCTCATTTCTTCTCCAAGTCCAGAAAGACGTGTACAAAGCTGTAGCACGAATGATAATGATAAAGCGCGTTCAAAATACGAAGAATGCTTGCTTAATACGAAAACATGTGTACTAGATGATTTATAGTAAACAACCTGTTTTCACTCTGTATTACGTTTTTTAAAATTATTTGTTTATTTACTGTACATGACAATAATACGAAATCGGAAATGATTTATTCCTACTTAAACCTACTCTTAGATTAACTAAAACACTTACAGCCGGAGAACGTACCTTCACTCCCGATCTGAACGTAAGAACTTGATACAATTTTTCCTTATAAGTAAAAGCGATTATGAAATCAAGATCTTATCGATTAAAAATTGTTAATTTCACTCTCAATTAATAAATTTATGATGGATTTTAATGGATTTTTTTCTTAAGTAACAGAAATATGAATTAATAGCATTAAATTTGTGAAAATATCTGTACATTCCCTTCTCCAAAAAAAACTTTCAAAAGCTAGATATCCAACAACCTGAAGAAATGTTTAAAATCCTCACTTTAAGCATCGCAGCAGCTGCTTCACACGTAAGGCCAATAATCTCTAGGAAGCTAGTTAAACTGCCAGGGACTTTAACAAGTCTGAATAAGACATTTTTTATATTTTTTAAAAGAGGATATTGTTAATACAAATTCAGAAAATCAACTAAATGTTTGTATGATATGTCAGGATTTATCGTTGTCACAGAACTATGGTTGAAGTTTTGTGGACATACGTTACAAAAACAAAGAATGTATGCCCAGAAAATCCTATTTAGTATTAAAGCTTCAAAAGTGCTTGTCGCGTTCAGCTAACTACAAGAGAAAGCAGAACGTATGACTAAATCCGACTAGCTATGAAGATGAAAACCAGTTTCTCTGACTTACATTGGCAGACACAGAGTACGCATTTCGCACATGACGGCCGAGTACAAAAGTAACTGAGAGTTGTTCTCAAGGGTTCTTGAAGAATTAACTCGACAACATTTTCAATTTCACTTTTTTAACATATGTTTACTGTAAATTGTTTACTTTTTGCTCATTTTGCAATGTATTATCGTTTGTATTACTTTAATTTTTTTCAAAATATAATCACAAATAAATATTTGCAATAGAAAAAAATGATCTCGAAATTATTACAAGAATACACATTGATGTTCTTGATACTCAAAAATGCTTTATAAAGAAAGCTCCGCTGCTTGAAATTTGTCTGCGGGTGACTTTTAATTCACACAAAATAAAACCTATAATTACCACTAATTAAATTCTTGCAATCATGATTTTAACAACGCTAGATCCTGTATGTTCGGGGAATTTTTATTTTAATTATCTCAATTTTGTACTTTATTTTAAACGCTTCTGCTATGATAGCCCATTAATGCCACATTACGCGGCACTGTCTTAACTTTGGCGGCGACAATTGTATAACGGTTAGCGTATCGGACTGTTATACCAATGTAGGCGTGTTTAAATCCGATCGCAGCTGTTGATTTTTAGGGCAAAACTATTGCCTCGTACGCCTTCCTTCGGAGGGGAAGTAAAGCGGGATGTCCCATGTTAGAATTTCTGTATGTAAAAGATCATCAAGAATAAATGAAGCCTCTGAGCTAAATTCAAATCCCCTGTTTCGTCACCCAAGAAATACCTCATTTCTACGCTAGTTGGTGAAAGTAATACTCGAAATTTGCGGGTCAGACGGAAGAGCAGGCCTCATGGCCTGAGTCTCGCTCAATTCAATTCAATGAATATGTTCATTGTATGTGCCACATTTATTTCTGAGATTATACCACGCAGTATTGTATTACTGAATCAAAATAGAACTTGATACGCATGTATCAACTCGTATGGGAACGAACAATTGAGGAATTGAATGGGTTGTTATGGAAATACGTTTGTTTTGGCTGGCTAGTCTGCAAAAGAAATGGGGCATGACGATTAAGTCGGGATATACAAAGTTGAATATTTGTTTAAAATACCCAATTAGTAGTGCCTTCAAATTAATACAAGATTGGGAAAACCTTGGGGAAAGTATTAGATATAATTAACTGGTGGTTAAAGAATACAGAACAATATTTCCGCGAACGCAGATAGCAGATATGTTTGCCGATTGGTTAGCCATCCAGATCTTTCGAACAATATATTTTATTTCGATTGTAACATCACGTGTTTTAGTGAACAGTCCTCAAAAGTGAGGAGAACGGACGGCGACTTGGCTAAGTGGAAAGCAGAGGCGGCAGAAATTATAATAAAAAGTATCCACGAAAGTAGCCAACAGGAACTAATTGTTATAAAAGTCACTAGATACGTAATATTTTGCTTGTCCGTTAACAGTAACAACTCCACGCAAACACAGCTGCTCTTGGTCTGGAGGCCGCCGGTAACTACGTTGTCCGTGGTGAAATATTATGCCTGAAATTAGGAATTTGTCGGCACACTCTTGGCATTGTGGATCTCTAAAAATTGAATTCCCAAAAGATTTCCGAAATGGATTGTTCTAAGCGTCTCGCTCCAACTGACAATCCGTGATAATAGTCTGTTAATTCCAGTCTCGTGGCTGCTGTCTTTATATTTTCTTATTTACTCAACGTCCCTGTATATAATATACTATATACTATATACTATATACTATATACTATATACTATATACTATATACTATATACTATATACTATATACTATATACTATATACTATATACTATATACTATATACTATATACTATATACTATATACTATATACTATATACTATATACTATATAATTTATATAATAATATATATAATACATCATATGTATTTAGATATCTAATTGTATATAGTTATGTACATTATATATAGTATGTAATACATAGCATCATAAATAGAGTTTGAAAATTTTGAAAATAGAAAGTTTTCCGTTTTTGGCGACGCTATAGCTTTTACTTTTTCGTTTTCTCATCGCTCTCAGCAGCCAAGGCCTATGAGAACGCGATATCGCCCTTCACGTAGCAGAGCAGTCTCGAAGCCACGAGGGAAGAGAGGGCTTTATGAGGCTTTGACAGTCGAGAACGGGCTTGAAGCAGTCTCTGAAAATTGCCTTTCCAGGAAGATTTGTATCCTCAGGAGACAAGAGTCGAGTCGTGGTGAGATATTTATGCTTTTAAGCAGCTCTCTTGAACAAAAAATCAACATAACATTTACGTAATGTACAGCCACATGTCCAAATAATACTCCGTGAAAGGTGGCTGGGAGAGGTGGCTAAGGGCATCAGCTGTTGTCTGTATATTTTGTAATTGCAGTTGATGTCTGTGACGGCATCAACTGCAACGCCTCTGACCGGGAGGTCCTAGGGTGCGAGGTCCGACGGTGGCTGGATTTTGGACTCTAGCTTGACTAGATAAAATTCAATCGCAGCCTGGAGGAAAATTCTAGTGGCCGGCTGCTCTGATCGGTAGTTTTCCGTAGTTTTTCCAATCAACACCAGGCAAATGCTGGAGTAGTACACTAACAAACGAGCTATGTACAACACGTGATCTTCTCTTCCTTTTCCCAGCTTGTCCCAGCTGGGGCGGTGCCTCGCTGGTGGGAGATACCTGATTGAGGAAACCTAGCGACCCGACGATTGGTCACCGCCGAACCTTGCCATCCAGCGGGGGCAGATCACCGCCACCTTCCGAGGGAAAACATGCACTTCACTTACGGGACTAATAACCTTAATAGTTGACGCGTTCGATATCAATAAAAATCAATCAAAAACGTCGGCCACTCGAACGTGGAAATGGAAATGTCGGTGCGTGGAAGCCGTTCCGGGAATTTTCAGGTGAAAAGGTGCTCACCATAGCGTCAATTAAAGCACTATCGATCTTCTGCGCATGCGCAGATGCATTAAAATGGTGTGAAACTTGAACTGCGCATGCGCAGATCTATAGTGCTATAACGTTTGAGGTGTCTCAAGCTTTCTAATGAAGTGCCGACGGCTACACTGTTCGATGCCTTCAACCTTCACAGGTACGAGGGCGTGACTGGCAGCTGGCTACAGGAAGGGAATTTGGCCGGTAGGAAGTCCGAGAATGCATTTTTTTTGCATTATACTTCTTTCATTTTGCCCTCATCTCTTTAAATGCCACTGTTCTCTACAGAACTGCTGCTTCTTATTTCATTTTTCCTTGGGGTTTTCGAATACTACTCTCCTCTACAGAACGGCGGAGTATGATTCTCGTTCCCCATCTGATGCGAGGATACTACACGGGGTAAAGTGTTTCATGCCCCATGCAGCGCTGTCGGTGCGTTCTTGGCGAGGGTCAATTACTCACATCTGTCATTTGCTAACAAAAAACCATACGCACCTTTTTACTTGTTTACATGTTACTAAGGATACGGAACAATGAACAATTGTGGTTAAGATTCCAATCTCAATCATAAGAAAGTCTTTCATTTTTATTTACAACGTAGATAGGCAGTATAATTCTGGACCCTTTTGTCTCGCCCTCTGTTACCTTTATTATTATTTACTCGACTTTACTCACTTTATTTAACGTATTGGTATGGCTATCTCTAATTTTAATCAAAGATTTGGGGCACTTCATACTTACACTACCTCAGGGTATCTTCGTTTTATTTCCGTGGGCTAAAAACCGCCGCTTATTTGAGTATCGGACGGTGAAGTTTTAAATTTGTTATGAAATGTTTTATAACTTTTAACTAATTCTAATAAAAATACAACTCTTGATAATTTGTGTTGAAATTGTGAGCGATTGTCACACTCAACTACCTAAATTCATAATGGTGTTTTCAAGTTTATTCGAGGCTATCTTTTATTTATTCAACATCGCATTTATCGTCAAAGATATTGGCTTTATCTCTTCATATAAAATATAAATAATCCTCATATTTGTCTTTTATTTGGTTACGTCTGTCTATCCTTGCAACTGTTCTGTTTTTGTTCGAATTTTAAGAATTATACATGATTTGAAGATAAAAATTTCACACAAAGTAGTAAAAAGGGTATCGTCGCACCTAGAGATTGAAAAGAAAAGGCATTCAAATAGGAATAAACTACATCGTAGCTAGAAATGGCGTTTAAACAGGACGTGAAGAGCGCAATTTCATAGAGTTGCTATCTTCCTCAAAGTATTTTACGGCGTCAGTCTTTTCTGAGAGACACACGTGAGCGGAAAAAGTGGTCAACAAGAAAGTTACAATTTTTTTAAAACGAGGAAAATAACACGGTTCTACTAATAGTAATGAAAGGATTATAGGTATCATCACGCAAAATGAGAAAACTGTGCAAACTTAAATTAATACTTACAAAATTAGATTCATTTATGGTAAACTAGAATTTTATTCAGTTAAGAGAATACCGCGAAATTCCCCGGAGGTTACAGAAAGTTCTTTTTTTTTTTGCGAATAGAAGAATTTAAAAAATATATTTCTTTATGACACGCGAAGTTTCTACTTTGAATTACACAATCCTTTCACGGGTGTGTTCCTGACTAGAACAATATTAAACTGCATTTCCTCTGCAAGTCTCGTACCAGTTACGATTCTGCTCCGGGGCTGAGAAAAAGTACGCTTAAAAGCTCTTTACTGTGTCCTTAATCCCCCTATGCGTGCACGAGCAAAGGATATTTAAGAATGACTCCATCACAGAAATTTCTTCAATAGCTTAGGTAATATATTTTCCTGCTGTAAATGCGGAGAAGGTCATGTAGAAAGTTGACACTAATAGTGCCTGCAATAGGAACAAGAGATCCAAGAAATTTTATCCATGAAGCTGGGTAAATAACACATATTAAATAACACAATAATCTGTGTCATAAACAAGCTGGGTAAATAACATAATTGTAAACAATGTTTAATAACCTAAAATAAAGTAAGTAAGTAGGCCTATGTCATTACAATAAGTCATTACATATTTAATGTTCATTTATTTCAGATCGAAACAGTTTCCAAGCCTAAACCTGTCAATCCAAAATGGATGTTTGAAACAATTTGAACATAATTTTCCAAGTTTAAATAGGTAATTGTCAATCAACGTCATGAACTTCTAATTAAAATGATTATCAAAAACTGAATATGAAAGTCCAATGGTCAAAACCATTTTCCATGACTACAAAACGCTATAAAGACTAGAAAAGTATTTTGAAAACTTATAATTCTATACAGTCTGAAACAACTGTGATACGAATTTGAATACTTGTCGCGTATTGTTGTTCACCTAAGAGTTTTGCCTAATTTTTAAGTATGGTAAATAAAAAAAAGTCTGGTATCAAAAATTTATTTTTCTAATGATTTTGTAGCGATCGAAACGATCAATAGCAAAATAAATTGTTGATACCAGACATCTTTTATTTACCATACTTAAATATTAGAAGGTATCTACTTCACCAGCGGTCTAATTAATTTTGCTCAATTGTACGGTGAGAAATCACGTGATGTTATAGCACCACTAGTTGCTTAAGAAAACATGTGAGAGGGCCAGTGAACAGTCCCTCAAGGAGCCGGCCCACGTACAGGCTCCGACAAGGCGCATTTGCGCATCTTATTTGCGCACTGGTCCCCAATGAAATCGTCTTCTACACTTCAACCATTCGCGGGAACATTTATTAGCAACAAACCATGGGTACGCTGAGACAAACTATAATCAGCAAGTAAAAAGAATGAAGTCTGACTGCGAAAAAAAGGAGTCTGGTAATTACACAAGACTGTGTGTTGTAGGGAGTAAATCCTGAGTTAGATGGTTGTATAAACCGTGCAGATGATAATAGATATAAACGTGGTGGCAACGTAAATCTTAAATAGAAATGAGCTTCAAATTACAAACTTTATGTAGCATGCAATAGATATTTATATCTAGGTCATAAATGGGATTGTCACACATGTTTCAAAGAGAATCAATCGTCTGCACTTTTCGTGAAAGTTATGGTGTGAGATGATCAAAATTAGTTTTCCCATCAATCGGGAAAATCATTGTGAAATACGGGGGAAAATGCTAGAATTACAATAAGCAAAAACTTAAATTGTATATTTATGGCCCTAATCTGACACAGAAACTATGATCGGTCCATTGAAATTAAACAGTATGGCAAACATCATAACTATTAAATAAATACAATGAAATTGAAATAAACAGTTTAGTCAAGCAGGTATCAAGAGACCTGAATGTGAGAATACGGATAAGTCATGTGAACAATGTGACATGTTTTTGGAGGTTTCCCATTTCGGATGATTTCATGTCGAAGTGTAAAATAACTCTACTAGTCGAATTTGTTAATTGAAAAGCATATTGTGGTGAGAGTCTTCTTTCACCCAAATTCTAAATGAGAAAGAGACTACCAAGAGAAATAAGAAGTCATGATAAACTAGTAATGAATGACTACCTGCAATGAAAAACAACTTATTATTAATATTAAAATAATATAAAAAGGGAATTGTAATGAAGTGCACGGCATTAATTTTAAGAAGAATGCTCCACAGCTTATCGTGAAGTGAACACATTTTATTAACGTGTCTTACCACATTACCGGAGTTTGAGAACAATACGAACTCAGTTGTCTCGTCAAGAAAACAATTGTACTATTACACCTAACGTTCGCGTAAGTGGAAAAAAATTCTCATCAATTGATAAGACTGCAACATTAATTTTAATATTTGAAGAACTGGTTGACCATATAGTGCAACGTTAAAATATGTCATTAACGTTGCACTATATGGACAAGTACTCTCTAGATCATATTTTCCAAAGAGACTTTTGTTTTGGAAGTTCTGCCAAGGAGAAGGCATTGAAGTAAATTGAAAATCATGATCGTTTGAAAGTGTATTAAGTGGCAGGTCGGTGAAAAATGATCCGGTAGGTGATAATTGAATTCAGTATTACCGTCAGTTGGATGAATAAAAGGTTTGGAGTACTATACGTACTCTGCATGTTCTACTAGTATGAATTCTTCATAAGTTAATGTTGATTTTTTCTTAATAAGAGTTTTTAAGAATTTTGATACTAGCTTTGTATATCTCACCAATATGAAGTGTTCTGGGGGCGATTAAAACTCCACTTTATCCTAGCACTAGGGCAAAAATAAACGACTTCTCTTTGAAAGTCTAAAGAGTTCAGAAGATTAAAGGGAGCACACTGTCTTTGTTTTGCTCTCACAAAGGTTGTTGTATTGTCGGAATAAATAGCACTAGATGAACCACGACGGCGTATAAACGGTTAAGGGTTGTAAGAAAGGCTTGCATTGTTAGAGTAGAAACAATTTCAACGTGCACAGGTTTTGCCACCTTAAAGGTGAACAATTCAAGATACACTTTAGAACCAACCGTGCCACGTATGCCAAATGAAATTATACTGACTCACTATAATTTAATTTATGTATATTATATAAATAACTTTAAATAATATATAATTATTTATGTTATTTATATTATGTAAAGCTAATTATATAATGTACATAAATAAAATGCCAAATGTGATATTTGGGTTTAAGCTGCACTTGGGCAGTTGGTAAATCTGCCATGAGCTGCTGAGTGGATACAGGATGTGACGAAAGCAAGTACTGCAGCTCCTGGGAACAGATTATATCGATCCATGAATAGATATTATCTAAACCAGCGTTTGCCAACAGAAGTATAAATGACGACAGTGCCACCTTCCCTGCCGTGGACGGTGCTCGGACAAGCAGTACGAGTAAAGGAGGGAGGAACAGACTACGGTCGCCAGTTGCAAAAACCTTGACAGTGGGCCTTTGCCAGTGTTTCAGGTAACACGAGTGGGAAACTATTTATATGTTATTTATATTATGTAAATCTATTTATATAATATTCACAAATTAAATTATAGTGAGTCAGAATAATTTTATTGGCATTTTGATACCCAAAGAGCAATATTTGTTTCATAGAAAAATGTTTGTAATAGTGAAAAGAGTTCTGCTTTAATAGTGAGTTTTGTATAGAAAAATGAAGAAACAGCGAGCAAAATGATCTCCTGTGACGAAATTGTGATTTTTTGGTAGCTTCTATAATTGAATTACGATGCGAAGCCTATGTTTCACAAACTGTCCAGGTATGCTCCCGAATAATTATTACATTATTGAAACAAAGGTTTTCTAATAATCAGTTCGATAGTTTCCAACTTTTTGCATTTTTACAAACATCGCAATATCTCTAAGAATATTATGACAGGAAATCCATATTTACCAATAATATTGAAATCTCCTGATAGTTATTATTCAACTCACTCTTGGAAATCACTATCTTAAAAAATGTTTATTCTGCTTTAATCTTCAGTTATTGGCTTTTTATATCTTACTTATTGAGCTCATTCACAGCCCAAAGTAAACATAAGGCGAGCAATTTTTAAGAGAATGGCTTCCTCTCTCTGCTGTGGCATCATTCGGTATGTATGTGTGTATGTACTTGGTGCGACAGCTCGTGAACGGTCTCAGACCTACCGAAGACGTCCCTGCGACGCAGTCATGGGTTAATAGGATACGTGTGATTCGCACGTAGACATCACCACGCCGTATTTAAGTCATCTCAACCTGAGAAGTGAATTTTCTCGTCACACAGAAATACATATTAGGACATTGCAAGGAAAAGCACACAAAAATATTGCCTGAGCGGGAATCGAACGCGAGGCCGCGTTGAGGAAAGCGAGCACGCTGTCCACGAGCACGAAAACATCCTGAGTTTCCTTTTGTAGATACTGGAATAACGGCAAAATACTTAGTGTGTAGAAAGAACTGCGGTATATTAAAAAGTCCAACCTACAGATGCATTACGAAGCTTGCAACCCAGAGAAATCTGCAAGATAAAAATAAATTCTGAGATTTGACATATCCCGCAATCATTAGATGAGTAAAATAATTTGCAGAATGAAGATTGTGGAAAATGCATCAAGAAGGAAATTAAAACTTTATTCTTGCAACAGAGAGTTTAGATCAGTGTTGGTCAACTAAATTCTCTTTGACGTCAGAGAAATTTGCTCTCCTATTTCGAATCGAGCAGCGGAGCAAAGGGTTTACAACATTCTTAAACGAAACTGAATATCAAAAATAAGCTGAGCTCATTATCGATTTTCTAAGCGAATTTTTCCTCCGACATCCGTGCCATCAACGGAACGCTGTGAGCCGGCCGCCGCGTCGGACACTTCCTTTGCTTCGCTGCAAGATTCGAAGCAGGAGAGCAAATTTCTGTGACGTCAAAGAGCATTCAGTTGACAAACACTGACCTAAACTCTCTGTTGCAAGAATTGAGATTTCATTACCATCTTGATGTAGTTTTACATCACGATAAAAATGAGTACACTAGTAAAATCATTAGATATTACTAATTATTTCTATTAGACATTACTTTTTATTTCCATTAAACAATACTAATTATTTCTATTAGTGCTATTTCTTACTATCAGACAGTACTAGGTATTTCAGTTAGACAGTGCTTGTTCTTTCTATTAAACAATACCATTTTTTTCTATTAGTGTTAATTATTTCTATTAGATAGTGCTAATTATTTATGTTAAACAATACTATTTTTCCTATTATACTATTCCTGTTAATTCTTTCTACTAGACAGTACTAGTTCATTCTACGCTAATTTTTCAATTAGATATTGCTAATTCTTTCTATTATACAGAACAAGTTTTTTCTATTAGATAAAGTTAATTCTTTATAATTTAACATTTCTAGTTGTTTCTATTAGTCGGTGTTAGTTCTTTCTATTGCGTTAATCTCGAGACTTCTCGCATATTACTCCCCTCTCTTGAAGTATTTGCTTCTGCTCCATTTTCCATTTGCTCTTCTCTGTTGATGCCGTTTATTGTCCTTTTGGGACTTGCAATCAACGCGATGGAGGGAACTTGCAAAAGAATTCTTTCTTCCGATAGCTTTTTTAATGAAAAAGGGGATTCGAAACCGGCAGCATTAATTATATCTTGTGAAGGGCGTCACTGACAATCCATTTATAAGATTATATTCTGGATTTCATGAGATCTGTCGCACTTCCTATATATTTTATTATGAACGTCTATCATCTTCATATATTTTTTTATAACCCTGGTAGCATTCCAGTTCGCCTTCTGAATTGTGATGTCTGAATATTGTTCGATTTTTTATATAGAATACATAGAATGAGTAAGCACATTCTATAACCTCACTTTTTGTTCTTCATTCAATCTAATAAGTAGACTCATTCGTATCTAGCGTCTGGTGATCTTTACAACTGGTGATCGCACACAACGTGCCTCCTTTTTTCTCCGTTATTTGTAGGCTTCTCTTTGTTTACTCCTCTTCCCTCTCGATTCCACCCAGTTTCGCTGTCCTCCTCGACAAGATGGCGGGGCATTGTCGGACGCCGTGTTGTCACATTGCACAACGGCGGTGGAGGAGCACAAAGGAAGGCAGCGCTTAGATAAGGGTTCGCCCCTTTAACTATGCAGCAGCAGCATCAAGAGAAGGGGAAGCAGATGAAGGGAAGAGGGCGGCGGAGCGAAGACGCCTCCCTCCACCCTTCGGTCATTTCCAGTCAAAGCGAGGCGGTGGCGACGCTTCTGCGCGATTCGATATATCGACCTGGCGTCGTTCTAAATTCAATTGATTCAATAACATCGGAAGGATTCTATGGGTTCTTTTCTCCGAGAGAATCGCCGCCTCGTGTAAATAGTGTGTAGTCCTCGGAGGGCGCAGGGGGGAAAAGGGCTACAAGCTGCCCCGGAAGTCCTGGCTCAGGCGCCTCCGGGGACGCCCTTCCCGCGCCTTCCGGCGGCAGCTCCTCAACCTTCTGAACCCTAGGATGCTTGGGCCCATGAAACTACATGAATGCTTATTCAGGGCTTCTGAGGCCCTATGCTATACGCTCTCGAAAAATGCACATTAAATGGTTTTTTATTCTTAATAATTTCATTTCTTAATAATTTCCATAAAACCAACTCTTAATGTTAAACACATGATTATTTTAATTTAAATAATTGTACATAGGGCTTTAAATGATTATTAATTATAAAAGCCCCCGCATATGCATTATCGTAATAGATTCAAATTTCGCAGTTCTTCCGGTACAGGCATAAGGCAGTAGCGCTCCTATCGCTTATTGGGAAAACTAGTTGTTGCTCATTGCTATTCGCTGAGCTGCATACTAATGCTATCTCATGAGCACGCCGATCTTCTTTAGTTCCTAGGCCCCACCTTTGAAAGACTGCCTGACCGCAGCCTTCGTGTGCCAGTTAAGCCTGTGCAGTAACTACATGACATCACAGCTTCTTTGTTTTACACAGACCTTATGGCGGAATGAAGTGGGAGCCTAACGCTTTTGTCTGCTTTGATACAGCTCAAAATACGTGACGTACGGCCATTATCCAACTGACAAAGAAAAATGTTGCTATGATTGTTAGAAAATATAACTCACAAATCCATGATTAATAAACAAATACATATATAAAAATGTTTTTCAATATTTTGGGGGGCGATTTCTATAGGAGAGGCTGCACTTCACAGTCCTTAATGACGAGTCGCGCCTGCTTTTAGTTAATTGAAAGAGTAGTGTCACGCGAAAAACTGCAGCTTGCCATCGTGGACAATTTTTCCCGAATTTTGGCATTTGAGCAGACTTAAATTACATTATCAGTTCATTTATTGATTCATGTTTCTGTGCGCGTCACCTGCCTTAATCGTGACTCCCATAAGTATGGTGCATGTTTTGTTCGGAGAGGTGATAAAACGGGGTGTATTTATGGTGGGATTGGCGCCGACCTGCTCGTCAGCTTAGTTTTCTTCCCAGCCAGGTATCTTCCTCCATCTGGACACCACCTCAACCGGGACAAGCTGCAATCTCCCGACTGATATAATGTTTAAGTGTGATCATGTAGTGAATGAAAATGTAAGTGGTCGATAGATCATCGGCGTCCCTAGACGATGCGAAGCATAACGTGTCCACAAAGCTGCTGTTTCCCGTTAACGCCAACATCCGAGCGAGCAGACGAATTGAATTGAATTGATGCCTTATTTTACGTGGCGAGACTCAGGCCATCAGGTCCGCTCTTCCGTCTGACCACACAAATTTCTCTACGCTCCTTTTACCAACTAGCGAATATTGATGTATTCACCAACTTGGGCGAGAAACAGGCGATTTGAATTTAGCTCAGAGGCGTCGTCATTTAGTCTTGAGGATCTTTTACATGCAAGTAAATCTACTAACATGGAACAGCCGGCTTTACTTCCCCTCCGAAGGAAGGCGTACAAAGGATTTTTTCGCCCTTCCACGGCCCAAGGCTTCTATCGGGTTTGAACCCGCCTACTTGGGTAGAACAGCCCGATTGGGCTAACCGCATCGCCGCGCGCTCTGATACGAATCCCTCTGAAGGCGAGTGGAAGCAGCGAGGTGCATTTGGCACCTGTGCGTCCTCAGCCCAGTGCTCGCAGAGGCGGAGCGAATCGCCTGAGACGAGCGGAGCGCGTGCGGTGCGTGGGAGGGGCTGAGCAGGGCAACCGCTTCCTGGCGGGCGAGCGGTCACAAACGGCAAACGCACCTGGTCAGCGGAGGTAGCATGGATGGCGATTGCGGCGGGCGAGTTGGTGGGGGCGGAGGTGGGGGGCGGAGGGGCGGAGGGGCGGAGGGGCGGAGGGGCGGAGGGGTGGAGGGGCGGACGGGCGGACGGGCGGACGGGCGGACGGGCGGACGGGCGGACGGGCGGACGGGCGGACGGGCGGACGGGCGGACGGGCGGACGGGCGGACGGGCGGACGGGTTGAGAGGCGGTGGGGAGGTGGAGGCAAAGCACAATGGGGCAAGATCTAAAAAATCTGGCCAAAAGTCGAAAAAAAAAAAAAAGATTTAGGAAATTTTATGTAATTAGTTCAGTAGGCTGGTTTCAAGAGTGTCTAATTCCACGGTTGGAAAAGGTCTGAGATGTCACCGTGACGTTTTGCATCATTGGAAACCTGGCCGCGGAGCGAGCAGTTGTTTTCGGTTTTGAACAATTTTCACCATTCAGAATAAACGAAAATGGTGCTGGTGAGTACAATGTTTACATGTATTACAAATACATACAAATAATGTTAAAATAATTAATTAATAATTAATGTTGATACAAAATGATACAATATGATACAATTAATTAGTTGTTTTTTAAATGAACAACAATTGTAAGTTCCACCGGGTTCCACAACGAAATTTGTAAAAACTTCAGTCCCCACTATTTGGCTACTAAAATGTCAAAAGAAAAGGTGCTAATAGATGCTATTTTGCATTTCGTGTATATATTTTTAAAGGTTTTTCAATTTTTAATCAACCATATGGGACCCGACAATTTGCTCTTTTGCAATTTGGCGGCGGCGGGGGTGACGCCGAGGCGGGGGCAGCGCGGGGTGATGAGTGGTGAAGCAGGACGGCGCGGGTGGCGAGGGTGGCTAGGGTCTCGAGGGCGGTGATGGTAGGGGGAAGGGGCGGCGGCGAGGTGGCGGAGCGGGGGTGGTGGCGTGGGGCGGCGGGGTGGGGGATGGTGGGGACTGGACGGCGGTGCGGGAAGTGGTCATGGCAGGGGCACCGCAAGGAGGCGCCAGGCGAATTGTGGCAGCGGGGGTGGCGGGGGGGAGTGATGGAGGAGGGGTGGGGTGTAGGCAGAGAGGGGGGGTGCAGGTGACGGGATGGGGACGGGGTTGGCGAGGAGGAACGCCGAGGGTGGGCAGCACGGGGCGGTGCATGGTGGAGCGGGAAGGCGCAGGTGGCGGGGGGCGACGGATTCGGTGGTGGCGTATGGAAAAGTGGCGGGGCGAGGGAGCGACAAGGCAGGGAGGCGGGTAGGCGTGTAGGCGTAGAGGTGAGGAGGCGGGGAGGCGGGGAGACGAGTAGGCGGGTAGGCGGGAGGCGGGAGGCTGGGTGGCGAGGTGACGGGGTGGCGGGGAGGCGTGGAGACTGGGAGGCGGGGGCGGAGTTATGGCATGATGTGGGGAGGGAACAGGTGGGTGGCGAGAGAAGGGTGGGAAATAGGCAGCGCGGGAGGCGTGGGCGGCGCGGAGAATTGAGGCTCCATGCCTACGCGAAATTCTCCCTTTGAAGGCCGGTCGGCCCTAGGAGAAACGGTCGAATTCATTGCTCGACCGTCCGCTTCAATGAATTGCCTGTGTCACCTTGAGGTGACACACCTTCTGTTCCTTTATGCAAAGCTTCATTACCCTTTGCTTGTGAACGGAGAAACTGACCATTGTCCAAGAGGAAACACATGTATTCTTAATGCAAAAGTAGAGGTGTACGTAAACATTCGAATTGGGATTCGAACAGGTGTTTTTCTTAAGGATCTATCACTTGCAATGTAATGAATACGTAACGCTTTCAGAGCTTTGGATCATACTGGCGAAGTCAATATCATCTTAATATTTTTTTAAAAAATTCTTCATTTGTATTCATATAAAATATGTTATTAGTACATGCGTAACCCTTAACTAGAGCACCAAGATCCAGGGGAACCTTCATTATTTTTTTTGCTTCAGCATTTTGCTGCAAGAAGTTCTAAGCTTTACAGTCTCTCGTATAAATTCAATCGAGTAGTTGACTAATCTGTCTAATGTTTAACTACGTTCTGATGAGTGCTCCTATGAATGTGCTACTGTGAAATAATATTTTTGAAGACAACTGTAAGAGTCTCTTACATCCTGGCTTAGGTTCCTTGATGTAATTTCCTTTGTTACATATGTTTGATCACAGGAAAATAATTGGTTACAAAAGTATCTTTTATTAATGAATGTATCAGACAAATTTGGAAAAATTGCATTGTTTCAACATAAAATATTTTCCAAATTATGGTATTCACATAAACTTTCTCACTGCTCTCCATCCTTACACTATAATCCGGCCGTCTGCACGCATCGGAAGTTTTTTTTGTGATTTCTCCGATCAACACCAAGAAAAGCTGCCCTAACAAACGGGCCATGTATCGCGCGCGATCTTCCCTTCCTCCTCCTTGTCCCACTCTTATCTCTGACTTACACACACGAACATTTACGGTCAACCAGTACACGACCCCTGATATGAGGAGGCCAGTAAATAGTTTAGAGCAGCGTTTGCCCACTGGAGAATAAATGACGTCAGAGCTTCGTTCCCCTGCACGATCACGCACTCGGTGAAGCAGTAAGCGCCAAGGGGCGGGGGGCGGGAGGGAAGGTCAGACGGCGGTCGACGGAGGCGAAAACCTTGACAGTGTGTCTTTGCCGGTGTTTCAGGCACGAAATGAGTGGGAAACCATCTACACTCGTTAATTTTTATTCGGTGTGGGAAGGAAGGTTTCCTTTTATAGATACTGGTATAATGGCGAAGTGATTCGAAAGAACTGCAGTAAGTTAAAAAGTTCCATTTACAGGTCTTTACGAACCTTTGCGACCCAGAGAAAATTGTGAGATGAAAATAAATTAGGACAACTGACATATTCCCGAATCATGGGATGAGTAAAGGAATTTTAAGATTGAAAATTATGGAAATGATACTGTAAATCACGAGGGATTACAACATTCTCGAATAAAACTCTATTAAAAAATCAAGTGTGAGGTCAAACATTTTTTATGTGACCTCTACCTGGTACCTATTTGCTAGCTATTTGTTTCCATTAATTATTGTTTCAGAACAAACTAACACTTTATATTATATGCCATTGTGTAAAATATTATTGTATAAATTAAAACTGTCTTTTCCAAAAATGTTATCTTATATAAGAGTGGAAGTCGAATTTCAGTACTGGTTATGATAAAGATATTGCTTTGAGTTATATAATTCTTCATATTTTTAAAATCATAAACATTCTAAATAAGAATTACTCTTTAAAAAACAGTTATCGATTTCCCAATGTAGTCTCCTCTCCTACTTCCGAACCATCATTGGAAAACCGTCATTGCTCCGCTGCTCGGTTCGGAGCAGGCAAGCAAATTTCTGTGACTTCACAGAAATTGAGTTGCAAAGCACTGATTGTAGAGCTTGTCCTGGCTTGGTCAAAACCCAAATGGTGAAAGATACCTGCTTTGGAAAACCCCACTACCCGAACTGAATATCACCGCCATCTTCCACGGTAAAAAACAAGCATTTCACTTACGGAACTAATGAACCACCCGGAAACATTAATCAATCAAATCATATAACGATGTTACACCTGATACATATGCCCCTGTTTCGGATGAAATTTAACATGCACTGGTGTTTGATGAGTGACATTTGCCCTGTTACATACGTAACTCATCATGCGCTGGTGTTCGTCTGACGCTATCACGGATTTCGTGTTCCTACCAAACAAACAATGAAATTATTGAAATCATGTCAAATTAAACATGTCTAAAATATTCCCTTTTCCCCCAGGGAAAATACTCATTTACATTTGTCCCAGTAAAAGTTCTTCATATTCGATTATTCCGGTAGCAGTTGAGTATGCGTTGAAGATCATTGGAATTTTTTTTTTTTTATTTATTTATTTTATTTGCAATTTGTTCATCTGAACAATAGGCAAATCATTTAGCAAAGTTACAATGGCATGTGAAGGAACTGGGCATTCTCAGTCCTTCGTGAATTCATTTTCAGTAATGATCAAATAAATGGTATAAATCACAAATATAACATAGGACAAATATGACCAAGACAGAAAAACAACAGACAATATATAAATACACTGGCAATCATGAACGTAATTATGTTTATCCATATATATATATATATATATATATATATATATATATATATATATATATATACATATACACATACACATACATACACATATACATATACATACACACATATATATACACACACATACATACATATATACATACACACATACATACACATACACACACACATATATATATATATATATATATATATATATATATATATATATATATATATATATATATATATATACATATACATACACATACACATACATATATACATATATACATATACATATATATAAATTTAAGCTGTTTTGCTTAGTTACAGTGCAATTACTATAACAGTACAATATACATTTTGTTTATTAATGATCGAACCTATTTAAGAGGTCCAGGGGATGAAATCTGCACAATCTTCTTAATTCTTGACTATTGTCTAGTAAGTTTAATGCAAGGTAATTTGGATGGTTTTCTAATCGCTTATAATATCTTTGGAATCTAAATTGGACTTCTTGGTTTATTGTAGGTATGTGTAAGTCATTGTGTAGTGTTGTATTTGAAACAAACCACGGGGCATTGGCAAGCAATCTTAGAGTTTTTGATTGGAATCGTTGCAGTATTTCTAGGTTTGAGTTAGCCGCAGTGCCCCAAAGTTCTATTCCGTAGGTCCAAACAGGTTTTATTGTTGATTTATAAATCAGTACTTTATTAGCCAATGAAAGAGACGATTGTTTGCCTAGAAGCCAATAATATTGCTTGATTTTAATTTCGAGAGCTGTTCTTTTCTTTCTGATGTGTGTCTTCCAAGTCATTTTTTGATCTAAATGTAGACCAAGGTATTTTACACAATCTGCCTGTGGTATATCCTTGTTGCTGATTTTAATTGGAGGACATCTATTTGGTCTAAGTGCAAACGTTACATGGACAGATTTACTTTCATTAGTTTGTATACGCCACTTTGTGAACCATTCCTGCAGCACAGTGAGGTATTCTTGAAGATTTTCTGATGCTTCGATGGCATTTTCATGAGAAGTTAAAAATGCTGTGTCGTCAGCAAACATGGCTGACGTGATGTCCGTTGAAACAGGTAGGTCGGCCGTGTATAGTAGATACAGTAGTGGACCGAGAACACTACCTTGCGGTACTCCAGCTGCAACAGGATAGAATGATGATGTTTCTTCCTTAAATTTTATTTGAAAACGTCTTTCAGTAAGATAGGAGCGAAGTAGTGCAAAAAACGGGTGGGGTAACATATTTTTGATTTTATATAAGAGTCCTGAGTGCCACACCTTGTCAAAAGCTTGGACTACATCCAAAAAGACACCAGAACAATAAAGTTTCTTCTCCAGCGCTTCATTAATGACTTTTACTACTCTGTGGATTTGTTCGGTAGGGGCATGTTTCAACCTAAAGCCGAATTGGTAGTCTGGAATGATGTTGTTTTCTGCTATGATTGGAAGTATCCGCTTGAGGAGAAGCTTTTCGAAGATTTTTGACAAGATTGGTAATAAGCTTATCGGTCTATACGAGGATACTTCGGAAACAGGTTTCCCCGGTTTTGGTATGACAATAATTTGACTGTATTTCCATTGAGAGGGAAAATGTCCAATTCTGATGATGGCGTTGAAAATTGAGGTTACCAATGCTAGTGCTTTTTTTTGGCAGGTTTCTTAGAACAATGCCGGTGATGAGATCGTAGCCAGGTGCTTTATGAGGATTAATTTGTTTTATTGCATATGAAACTTCGGTTGTCTTGAAATGCTTTATTGGTAAAGACATTTGATATGGTGCATTAATGAACTGAATAATATTTCTTTCTTGTTCTTCTTCATCTGATGGGAATGGTTGGAAAACTTTTGCAAAATGTTCCGCAAATACTGTTGCTTTTTCGTGGTTGGTTCTAGCCCATTTTCCATGTTTATCACGTATAGGCGGCACAGGTTTGATTGGTCGTTTAATGCGTTTGGTGGCTTTCCATAGGGAGTAGTCGTTGTCTTTGGTTGGTGATAGTCTTTCAAGATACTCCTTGGTTTTATTTTCGTGTAGGTCTTGAAGAAATCTTTTAAGATCC